>VAHH01000105.1:0-60362 GCA_013357305.1 Radopholus similis
GAGAAATCAGCACATTTGAAATTTCTCAGATTTGACTTCTTAAAATCAGCACAAATCTGAGAAATCAGCACGAATGCGCACCCTGGCTTATTCTTATCTTGGCTTTTGATTCTTGGCCAATAAAGAAGTTCAAATCTAGATCCAGTCATGTGGCATCCAGCCCATGATTTTTAATTGCATATTTTCTAACCCGCAATTTCTCGTTGAGCATTGACAATTCATATGAATGTTTGCCCAAATTATCCTCGGTTGCGTCGGCAGCTGCAATCGTTTCACAAGCTCGCTTGATGCGATCCACTTCAAAATCACGCGCTCGGATCAATGTCCTCATCTACAAAACATAAAACATTAACATTCTTTTTGGCTTCTCTTAAAAAATAGAAACTAATCGAAAATCAAACGATGACCCTGTTAGACACCGACCCAATTAGTCACCGTTAATTAGAGTAGCCAAGTAGGCTTTTTTTTGTCGAAGTCAAGGCATCGCCTAAGCCAAGGCAAGCTTAGCCTACGTCTAAGCCCAAAGTGTAGCCAAGTAGGTTTTTTTGTCAAGTCAAGGCAAAAAAATCAATAGTGACTAACTAGGTGGTGACTAATTGGGGTTGATGCCAATCAGTCAGAGTAATGAATGTAAGATGTCAGATAAAGATAAAGCCAGTTTTCCATTTCCAAATTTGAATCCGAATTTGAACCTCGTCAGTCATTCGCGCCTCTTCTCGGATCAATGTGGAGAGCTGGTCGCCACTGGCCTGCTTCATCAGGCGCTGGAACTGCTCCTCGAACGAGGCGAACAACTCGTCGCCTGCCGATGCACTGCTCTTTGGCGAGCAGTCCTATCAATGATCAACCTCAAAAATTCGTTAAATTTAAGCCCAAGTCGCGCACCTGATTTCGCTCAGGGCTGGACCAGACTTTGAGCAGCTCATCGCAGCCATTTGTGAGCAACTTCTCAATGTCCTTGGCCGCCCTTTCCGCTTTAAATTTGCGCGTTTCCTCTCGCACAAATGCAATGAACGCCTCTTTGACTTCTGGGAAAATGTGATAAATTCATTTTAGAAATTAATTAAAATTTCCAAGTGATCTCCTATTAACTCTCATTATGGTGGTCAAACCTTTGTGGAAAGGAAGTTCGAGGCTGTTCAGTGCGATCAAATGCCCGAAGAAGTCCAATTCGTGCGCATTCTCGTCAGGCAGTGGGATTTGGACGTCGTAACAAATGGTCTGTTCAAAGCCAGGTCGCAAAATGTCGTACATAAATGCCTTAATTGTACATGCATCGAGATCGTCGTCAGTCATTATGATCAGCTGGTTATAAACCCTAAAAGTGAAGCCAAATCAAGAAGATGAAATTTGTCAACGCAAACAATAGTATAGCAGCATAAAAACATTTTAAGATTTTAGAGTCAAACTTCAAATTCAAAGTTCTCGATCCATCAAATGGAGAATAGCTACGAACCATGAACATGAATCTTGATGATGGGTAATGACTAATGATAATGACTAATGAGAATTTGAGAAAATATTATTTTGGTGAAAACTTTGAGAACCTAGCAGCCAAGTTATTCGATCTGACGTTTATGGGAGGGGGCTGAGGCATGCTTGACCTGATCAATGATCATTATCGGTTGATTTTGCCGGGTTAAGTTTTTGCCAAATCTAAATCTTCGGTGTGGCATTGTGTTAACTCAAACGACAAATGGTTCATCATTTCATCAAGCTAGAGTTAGATCCTACATCGAAAAGTAGTTTATTTCAGGTAATCACTAATCACTAATCAAAGATTTCATTTTGTTTTTATATCTTTGACACCCTAAAATTTTGTGATTTGTACTTTTTTTTTACAAATAGATACTAGGTTTTCGAGACTAAATAGATCTAGAGCAATCAAGGTCGGCACAATAATTTTTAATTTAAGTATGTAAGTTGTAAGTACATATTAGATAATTCAATGTTTCCCAACGTTTCGAATTTTACCATTTGTCATCTCAAATTCCAAAATGCATGAAAGCAACAATCTTGGCGAATAGCGATGAACCGATGCCGATAATGGGCGCGAGCAAAAAATTCGAAAGTTACGTATTCGATAGCGACAACGCAAGCAGCGCTCGCTTTTCATCACCGGCGAGTGGCTACGCTCGCGAGCGCCAGCAGCATCCTGCGTTGCGTCTATTCCTTCGCATTTTTTGCTTCTCTGCCGGCGCATAACTCCACTGTGTGCATGTCACTCTCGCTCCCACACAGCTTCTTCCCATTCTTCCCAAATTTTGCGCGTAGTGTTCGTTGGGCACCACTTGGGCGTCCCCCAAAGTGCTCAAACGACAGCCCCCACATTGGCTCGGAACAGGACAACCCGCCGAAGACAACCCGCCGACGCGATAATATTAGAGAAACTTGGCTACAATTTAGGCCCAGAAATAGGCTTAAGCTTAAGCTAAGCCTAAGCTTGCATAGGCTTAAGCAAAAATGCCACGATTGGCTACACTTTGAGATTAGAAGTTTCTCTAATATTATCGCGTCGGCGGGTTGTCTGCGGCGGGTTGTCGCGTACTGACATTGGCTTAGTTCGCGTTCTCTTCCTCCACCTCTCCTCTTCACTTTTCATCATTTACTATTGTGTGCGTGTCCGTCCTGCGTCAATCGTCGTCCGCCCCGCCATTCCCCATACATATTCCATTCTGTTCTACCCTCGCCCTGCTGTGACGAGCGAGCTCTGAAGCTGTTTTTCACGTCCACTATTTGGTTGGCCAACAATCAATATACGAGTAACAACACATGCTGCTGCAGCACAACCTTGACATTTACTCATGTACATACTGTTTACGTGTTTACGCTTACAAAGCTGGAGTTGTTTTTCACAACCATCTTTCCTCATTTGTTGGCCAACAATCAATAGTCATTAGGGATTAGGTCATTACGTCTTACGTCATTAGTCAATGGCTCATGCTATACTCGTTGCTGCAACACAACCTTGACATTTATAATTTATACTCTCAATTACTCAATTGCCTAGTACATATCTGTATATGTATTTAAGTATTGTATTTAAACATGCTCTACGGCTTTACAGTTTAACATTACATGTTACACGTAATTCTCTAGGCCAGCTACATACATATTTGACTGTTAAGACAATAGAGCTGTCAGCTATATTTTATTGTTTACGTGTTAATATTTGTTAAACGAAGACCAACGAAGAGTGAAGAGAGATGTCGGCATTCAAGAGGCCGGGTGAGGAACAACAACGCACTTTCGTCATTCCGAAGAAGCCGCGGCCGTACTCGCCGCCTCCCAGAGACCACCACCAACAACAACAACAAAAGCAACAGCCCCACCATTCGCAAAGTGAGTTTGGCCTAATTTTTGCATTTGAAAACGCCGGATTTCATTGCTGGCGCAAAACTCTCGCATCGATTGGGGACGATGGGCGCATGTTCCATTCTCCATCACGCCCACCACACATACCTCATCCACTTTTCCGTTTTCGCCCATTTGCCCTCTCCCTCCCCGTGTGACAATCCACAATCTTTGGGACGAGTCCAACAGTGCGGTTCTTGCCTTCTACATACATATTAAAAGGCCCTGACTCCTCCAATAAGGAACATCCGCATCATTTGTCCTTTGAGGTGTGCTGGATTCTCCCCCACCACATATGCACACCTCACCTACTTAAAGTATTTGTATGTATAGTGCTTTTTGAAATGCGTATTAACTTGATGTTGATCTGGACATCCATTTGGGGGTTTGTTAGGATCAAACGGCTCCAATCCATTGTTCCATTCGTTCCCTGTTCATTACATTTTTAGCTGAGTCCTGAATTCGAAGAGCCATGAACCATGAAGTAATTCAAATAAAGGTTAGTGGGGCTGTGGACTCTGGACCCGGATCTTTCTCAGCGGTTGTCATTATCAATCTGCCATTCTTTATTCAGCATATGCTATAGCTCAGAGGGATGTTGTTGCAGAACACTTTTTTATTTTTCATTCATCGAACACCCACACACTCAATCCCACTGCACATTTGATTCTTAGTTGTTTTTTAATTTTGCAAAAAATAATACACAAGATGAAGATTTATTAGAAACTTTACTTTATTCAAGCAACAAAAGGGTTAACGTCAACTCTCAACTCATTCAATGGGTCAGCTCGTCCAATGAGTTGTGTTCAAGTTTGTCGGCACAGCGTTGAGATTTCATAGAGGTTGCCACGATGAAAAACAAATGAATGACAGAAACAATGGGAGTCACTGAGAATGAATTATATTTAGGCATCGGGATAATGGGTTTTATTATATCATTGGACGAGTTGACTTTTGGTCGAGTTGGCATTGGGTGAGTTGACCCGTTGGACGAGGACTACACTTTCTCAAAACAATCAACTTTGGGTTTTCTGCCAGCCATTCAGTTACCATTCATTGTTTTGTTTCTTTTACGCCCTCAAATGACTAGGTTCACGGTTGGGACTTAAATGCATCCCACAATGCGTAAAAATGATTGAATATTGATTCCACATCGTTTGCAATCAAAATACACATTTCTAATCATTTGTTTTCAGCCAGCGACGGCCGCAAGCGTGATGCGCACAAACTGGACACGACCAAAACGAACGTGTGGACGGGCTCGCTCAAGTTCGAGAGCCAGGCAGTGGAGAGCGTTGACCTGTACTCGCCGTTCAGAGACAGCGTCAAGCCGGCCGGATTGTAAGCCCTTTTTCAATTTGAGCATGGATGGAAGGTCTGTGGACCAAAAAGCAAATCTTTGCATCTCCAGAATCCAGATAACTCACATTCACATATTGGACTTAGAGTTCATTTTTTTGTGAGAATATTGTGATTTAAGCTTTCACTTTTAATGTAACAGTAAAAAGTTCAGAGGTTTAGACCGATGTTTGGGATTGATGGTACCGGAATTTAGTCCCGATTTTCATATGGATCTCGGCTTTTCTAGTGTAATCCCAAGTTCAAGTTGGATCACCGAGATTCCCAATTCTGGCATCAAGTAAAAAATCGGAACAAAGAACTGGATTTTTGGCTTGAAAAATTGGGATCAGTCCCCACTTTCTATATCACCTTATACTTTTAGATTTTACATATGTTACCTTTGCCACATTTCAGCTCGAACGCAATTCATCCGAAGCTGCTGATGCACAACGGGGACGTGGCGAAGTACGCGCCGGTGGCCGAACTGTTGAAGAAGCGCGAGGCGCTGCTGCGTCGGCACAAAGTGCTGCTGTGTCTGCCGACAGCTGGAGCTGAGCAATCATCGTCGTCGAGTAGTGCTGCTGCTCAGGAGGCGGCCTACTTGCCGCTGGAGGCCTCCTACTTCTTTCTGGTGAACACCTTCTCGCCCCTGTTCGCGCGCCTCCACGACGCACTCAAGGGCAAAGATCTCGTAAGCACCACACCCAACTACTTAGGGTGTGTCAAAAGTTCTGAGCCCTTTTCGAAAAATAAAATAAATTATTTATTAAACTTCAAAAATAAACAAATTAAAATTCGAAATATGCACCATTATTATCAAATGAGGGTTCGAATTGCATTTTTAGGCATGTTCAGTCTAAAAATCGGAATTGGATTTGTAACATTTTGCCAGATAAAATGATTTTTTGAAATTGTGAAATTCAATAGGGCTCAGAACTTTTGACACACCCTAAGTATATTTGCACAGCTGGTGACTTGCTGTTTTTATCTTTTACTCTTGCCAATGTAATAGTTATAAAACGGAAGCAAGAATTGAGCGCTTAAAAACATGTTCAGGTGGCGCTGGAGGCGTTGCCGAACGACTCGCTGCTGCTGTTGATGCCGGAGGGGGGCAAGCTGGCCACCCAGTTGGGGCTTCCGCCGTTCGAGGTGCCCACCTTCCACTGTGTGTTCCTCGCGCTGCGCAGCGATGTGCCCACAGACGTAGGGACTTTCCGCCAGTCGCTGATCACAATCGACCAGTGCGTTTTGTTAAACATTCATTGCTTCAATTATTGGGCACCATAGAGATGTTGTGGAGCAAATTTGGCAAATCTTTAGATTTTTCGTCTCATTCCTTCTCAAACTCTTCCTCATAAGACATAACTTCTTTGGATATCCATTCTCATTTAAACCTGATGCCTCTTCACCCTTCTCGTCTTCAGCTCCTCCTCTCATCCTCATTACTTCTCTTCATTAGCTCCTTTCTCACAACCACATAATAATTCTCTTCTCAAATCTTCCTATAATATCTAAGTATCTCTTCTTATTTCCTGTTCTTCAGGTTCTTCACACTCCTTGATTCCCTCTTTTTATTCATCTTCACTTTCCTCATCCTTTTGAATTTTTCACCCCAATTCTTCCTTCCATTCTCATTTCTTATTCTCACTCTTCATCTCTCCATTTTTCTTTTCTTCTCTCCATCCTTCATCTTCTCCCTTCTTCTCCATATTTCTTTTCTCTCATCCTTCATCTCCATCCCTCATCCCTTCATCCACACCATTTTCATTTCTTACTCTCTCTCTCTCTCTCCCATCTCTTTGTCGTCTGTTTCTTCACCAAAAGACTTGGGCAATTAAAGAGCCCAATTCCCAATTAAAACGTGTTTGTTCCGGTTCAGAATTGGGGCACGGCCCAGGCAGCGTGAAGTGCTGGACGGGGCTGAGGAGTCGCTACAGGCGGTGCTGGAGCGCTACCAGAAGGAGAGCGGCCTCCCAGTGAAGAAGGCGCCAGTGGTGGACTCGCTGCTGACGCCGACCAGCTTGCCCCCAAGGGCCACTCCGCCCACCGCGTACATTCCAACGCCGGGCGCCTACGCGCCCCAGCAGAAGGCGCAACAACAACAGCAGCAACCGTTCCACGTGTTCCAGAAGAATGCCTTCAACGCGCAGGCCAGTGCAACTGCTCCGCCCGGGTCCTCATTTGACGCGCTGCTGCAGCCGCCGCCACCTCCGCCGCCGCCGCTGCAGCCAACACAAAAGGTATGCGAGTGGATTAGGTAATTGGGTACCAAAAATGGGGTTGAAAAAGCCACCAAATATTTGGTATTTCTTCAACCCAAATAGTAGCCCCACCAAGGACAACAGTAAATAGCTGATTAGAAGCATCTCTCTAAGAGCTGAATGGAATGGCACCAAAATTAGGTCGATCTGACCATTCTGAACAAAGTTATGAGGCGTCAAAAGATGTTGATGCAAACATTTGGTAGGCTTCCTTTTTGGTAGCGAATTCATGACATCGATTTTTATAACATCAATGTACAAGAGTCAATCTGTTGAGAGCAATTTTCGAAATATGTCAATGTCAATTTCTGAAAATAGCTGTCAACATGGGTAACTCTGGTTTAAAAACTGATTATTTGTAGATTGATCTGTTCGATCGAAATAAATATCGCAAAACCTTTTTTCGCCCAAAAAATGGACTTTGTAAGTCCGAGGTCATTAGGCTTAGACGTAAGCTAAGATTAAGCTCAACTCAGCAAAGTTTCCATTGGCTAATTTTGTTTAGCTCAGCTAAGCTAAGCTTTACATTGGCTAAATTTTGGGCGAAAAAAGGCTTAATCAGGTTTAGAACGACTAAGGCACATGCCTTTTATTCTCGCTTTGACCCTTTACATGTCTATACAATAAGTAGTTTCATTTACTGTTTTGAAAAGATTGATTGTTTAATGTAATAGTTTCATTGTCTGTTTTATTGATTTTTGCCGGTCTCCCAGGACAAGACCGCCACGCCCAAAGGCATTCTGGTCGGTGGCGCATTGGCGGCACAGTCTGGGGCCACGGCTGCGCGCCAGGGCGCGCAAGAGAGGCATCGCGAGAAGAACCAATCGCTGTACAAGCAGGCCATGGAGCGAGTGCGCAACGTCGGCAAACAGACCGCCACGGCCACGGCGGTCAGTTTTGTAATCAATCGTTTTTGAACTTTTGGGCCCCTAATGCGAATTTGGGACAAGTTACTAAAATTGTTAGGCACACATTTCTCTGTCCAAATATTATTCATCAGTTCATCACAATGTGGGAGGAATGTCCGGTGGATGCCAAAAGCTTTGAATTTACAGTTAATTTGGCCAAAAAAATAATTTAGGATTTTTAAACATTTTTTGGCCATAACTTTTTGGCCAGTCAAATGTTTTCAAATATTGGTTTCAAATTCACTGGATTCCTCTCATTTTGGGACATAAACTGTGGGACAAAGAAAGCGTTTAAAAATTTGTTCTTAATTTGCATTGGGGCGCAAAAACCCTATAAAATCATAAATCAATTGTGTATAAAGTATAACCCTATAACCAGTCGTTTATGGAAGGAAATTTTTTTTTGGATTCCAAACCGACCCCCCAAATTATCAATGATTGAGTTAAATTTTCCGTTTAAGGCATCAAATGTCGATTTCACTCCGCCGCTGGCTACCCCTTCTTCGACGAGTCCAATTCCGCCGCTGCTCGCCACTTCCACAGGCGGAGATGTGCTGCCAAAGGGCGCCTCTGCAAACGACCCACGCCTCCAGCAAAAGGTCAGAGCGGGGGCGAAAAATTGGGCACTACACCACCTCTTCTCCAAAAAATCGAAAGGGATATTTTGGGGCGTTGAACCAAATATGGCGTCAATTTTCGCAAAATTCTGCCATGTACTGCTTGAATTTGGTGACGGTTATGACCCAAATGTTGCATATTTTCTAATCCTGGCTACACATTCGGCTTAGAAGTAAGCTTAGGCTTGTTTAAAGAGACCAAAGGTGAGGAGAGAAAATAACATGGTCAAAGAAAGCAAAAAATTGCCTCCGACTTTACATATTTTGGAGAGTATGAGATAACGGATAGCATATTCCGAGAACACTGAATCTGTTCCAATGTCTCATGAGTTGTGAGTGTTCCCCTTTTGGATAGAGGACAAAAAATTTACAACAACAAAATGAACAAAAATTGACCATAACTAACAAAGTTAAGTGTGTTACTATTGTTATGTCCCTCTCCCGATCCTGTGGCATGCTTGGCTCTTTATGCGATACTCTAAATTTGGTAGATAATTTGTCTGTAGATAGTTTGACATACTCCCTGTATTTTTTCTTTTTTGCAGTTCACTTCGCTGTCGACGTCCACACCGCTGACGGGTCGCGCCAGTCCATTGCCGCCGGCCAATGTCAACAACAACAACAATGACGACGCCAACAGAACGAGCTTCGGCCCAAAGGCTGTGCCGGAATTGCCGCTGGGCGCAGCAGCACTGGACCCACGGCTCAAGGGACGCGTTTTGATGGGTCAGCCCAAAGTGAACCTGGGCTTCCGGGCCGGCTACGGAATGGCGTCAGCAGCATCAGCGCAAGAGAGGGCAAAAGAAACGGTGAATTGAGCAGAATTTTGCAAACATTTTGGACACTTCAACTCGCATTTGACCCCCCAGCCCCCAGTGTTGATCCACGTGTTATTGTTTGCGTTTTTATTCTCATCTCAGCGAGCAGAACTTGTGCTCCAAATTTTGCGGACAAACTCCTTTTGGGGAATTTTGAATCCGGGAAATGCATTCAGCCGTTACCAAAATTAAGGCTCTGGTTGATCCCAATGCTAAACAGTGGTGATCTGATTTGATCAAGTGATCGAATTTATTCGAAAAGTAATCAAAAGAACGACTTATCGGTCAACATTTTGGATTTTGTCACACCACAAAAATCGGAGTTCTCATATCAGAAAACTCGCAAAAGCTCATTTTGAATCTTGATGGATGTCTTGTGTCCGCAAAATTCGGTGCGCAGACCATACTGTTGTCTTTAACACGCAGTTTTGTTTTGTTTTGTTTTACATTTTAATAAACATCCAAAATTTAAGCCGACCACATTGGGTAGCAACAGCAGCAGTGGGCTGGCATCGACAGTGCCGAGTGCTCAAGCCAGTGTGAGCACCGACAACGTGCTGGACGTGACGCTGAACGAGAGTGTGCCAATGGAAATTGACGAGGAAGAGCAGCCGGCTGAGGAAGCAAACAAAGTGGAGGAACAGCGGCGGCAGCAGCCGTACAGCCCGTCGCAGTCCATGTACGATGAGTACGAAGAAGAAGAGGACAAAGAAGAAGGAGGAGAGCAACCCATGGAAATTGAGCCGAGCGGAGAAGAAAAGGCAGCGAAAATGCCAAAAAAGGACGCCAATAAAGAGGAAAAGCCTGCATCGGCACATGAGCCTGAGAAGCCCAGAGGGAGCAGTACCACCATCGCCGCCGGCACGGAGGCGTTCACTTTTGTGCGCAGTTTCGGCTCAAAAACAGTCACATCGCCAACGAGTCAGAAGGAGGCGGCGGACGAGGCTTCCAAGGCGGCCGCACATGCAAGCGGATTCGGCTTCGATTTCTTCGAGTTCGAGTGCCGATTAAATTTGCAAACATTTTCTGACATAATTTAGTTTGTTCAACTCCACAAACGGAGGTGCAAAGGCAGGCAATGGCGCGCACAAGAATGCGGCTGGATCGCCCGGGAAAGCGCCAACGGCGCTTGCACAAGTCAAAACGGAATCGAGCAATGTGTTGGATGAATTCTTGGTGCGTCGAGAATTTCGAGCTTTTGAAAATTTGATTGTTGACCGAGAATTTGGCATCGGTCTTAAGCAAAATTCTGTAAATTGTTACTGCTCGAACCCGATGAACATCGAGTTCAAGGCGTCAAGTCAACACAGACCACACCATCTGATTGATGCCTTTGGGACAGTTGGTCCTCCCATTTGACGAGCAAATCGATTGGCGCATGATTTGGTTGGGCTGAACGCTTTGAATTCGAGGTCCATCTGATTCTTGGGTTTCGAGCAGTACATGGCTTTTTTGAGAAGCCAATGCAAGATTCTTATTCCCCCCCCCCCCAAATGGCTTGTATATGACTGAACAAAAATGGCTTGTATATGACTGAACACTCCGAACATGACGAACATCAAGTTCGAGCAGTACAAGGCGGAATTTTGCTGTTTGCTGAAATGACGCCATATTCATGTTCAGCGCTATGCTCAATTTTTCGAAACAACTACTGTTAGAATTTAACTAATCGATCGAATGTCTAAAGTCTGAAAAGTTCTTTCTTTTTTGCAGCAGTTGAAGCGCCGAAACTCGAATGGTGACGCTCCGCCAAGTTCGTCTGCTGCGGCGGATGAGGACCGCGATTTCCGCCAGATGTGGAGTGATGGCGACAAACAAGCGAAGAAAGAGCCACAGACAGAGGGAGGCACAACAGAAAAGACTGAAATGACGAAGATGACTGCTGCTGCGGGCGTTGCAATGCGCAGCAGCACTTCAACGGATTCGCCCAACTCGCCGTTGCCGCAAACCAGCATTCGCCCGTTCATCGAGGCGTTGGTCCGCCAGCCGCCGCCCAGACTGCCCCAACAGGTCTGTTTTCAGCCGGTAAATGTCGTTTGGATGACGGGTGCCTTTGAGAAGCTATAACTTGGCAAGGATAAAGTCTGTGATATTTTTAAGTATTTGGCAATAGCGTGGCCAATCTAAACAAGAACTGATTTGCCCATTGGATAGAGCACATTTTGGGCTTTCAAAGAATCGGCTCTGTTTCAAATCGGATCAAAATTCAAAAAATGGATACATCTGCTTGATCTCTAAATCTCTATGTGATCTGGTCGTATTAGCAGATCATTTTGATGTTCGATAAGCGAGATCTGAATAGCCGATAGCAAAACCTTTTACGGCACGGTATGGTTACTCCGATCTCTATGTTTTACAAACCAATTTCATTTGATTGACATGATCAGCTATAGGTCATCTTCCTGGTTTTATCTGTTCTCCTAAAGTGCCTGATCCAGCTGCATAATGTTCGTAGACCTAAATCTACATATGCATGTCGTGTTCATTTCATTTGATCGCACCCAATTTGATTTGATCTGATCTGCTTTTTAAATATTTACCAATTTTGATCCGATTTGGAAAGCGATTAAGCGACCCAACAGTCAGCCTTCTGTTGCGATTCATTAACAATTTCCAGAAGTCGCCTCCGCCCTCGCTGCTCGCCTTCACAGTGCCTCCTCCGCCCTCGCTTGGCGCCATGGGCTTCGCCCCTCCACTGGCCTCCACCTTCCAACAGCAGCAGCGCCATGACGGCAGATCAATGTCGCTTTCGGCGAAGCCAGTGCACCATGTTCGACCGCTGATGGCCACCGCAGTGAGCACTGGATGCATTCCACCACTGTTGTCCGCCAACAGTGGAGAGCCTCCCTCAACGGGTGCGTTCCAAGAGTTCACTTCTCTCTTGATCAGACATTCTTGATCTGTCTTGAACAGACATTCTTGATCTGTCTTGATCAGACATTCTTGATCTGTCTTGATCAGACATTCTTTATCTGTCTTGAACAGACATTCTTGATCTATATTGATCAGACATTCTTTATCTTCTCTATCATACATTCTTGATCTGTCTTGATCAGACATTCTAGATCTTCTCGATCAGACATATCGGACATTCTTGATCTGTCTCGATCAGACAATCTCTTCTTGAGTTGATTATCAGATCAAGATATTTTACATACTTGATTTGACTGATTGATCTTAACCATCCAAAGCATCTTTATATTTGATTTATAGTCTGATCTGACTAATTCATTTTTTTAGTTGACCGAGTGATTCTTCTTGATTTGATACTTTGCTTCAATCCGTGATTGGTTTGCTATTTCCAGTGCGTGCGCCACCAGCAAAATTTCTTCTGCACCGTTTGGACATTCCGCCGCCCAACTTGTTCGTGCCACCACCCACTCCGCTGCTGGAAGCCCCAATTCGTGATCCGCGAGTGCTGAAGCTGTACGCGTGTGGGGGCTCTGTGGTGCTGCTGGACCCGGACATGCTGATCAATTTTCGGATGTACGATGAATGAAATCAAAAGGATTAAGCCAAGTCAGATCAGATGAGAGTTAATCGGTTCGATCTAATGGGTTAATCGGGTTGTTCGGATCACGCTGGTCACTCATTAGATATTGACACTGATCAATTCAGTTAATCAGATGAATCCGATTAGGCGATGATCAACTCTAACTGTCGATTAAACAGAACGGATCAATTGATTCAATTATCAATTAATATTGATCAGATTGGAATCAAATTAATTGATCGAGTCGACCACTGATCAGATGAATAATTTTCACTTTTTTCTATTGTCAAAAGATACAATTGAAATCAAAGGATTTTTTCAGCAATCAGACGATTCTGCGCAACATTTTGATCACTGCACGCCGTTACCAGGCGACCGTCAAACTGCACGCGTGCATTACAACTCAAATGTCAGTGGCATGAACTGCAAACAACGACGCAATTGATCCATTTGTTGAACCTCATTTCTTTGTTGTTTTAGGTGTTCCTAAGGTGCAAAGTGGGCGTTGCCTTAAATAGTGGTGTTTGGGCCGAATGATTTGATCCCCCAGATTTAATCGATCTGAGCTATAACCTTATCTGATCGGATTGATCTGAGTTTTCTTATATCTGAATTAGGTCTTAGCGCAGTTGAGTGGATGAATCCATCTTGATAGGGCTGATTTAATGATTTTGAGCCGATCTGACATCGGATCGGATGCGAGTTTAGGCTGACCGATCCGACATCAAATCGTACCTGAGTTGAACTGATCTGATCTCTGATCGGAAAGATATAAGCTGATTTGACCTCCGACCAATATTTTGCAACCATCTCTGAAACATCGCTGATCTGAACGGGCTGAGCCCGACGATGGCCTTCTGACGTCTGATTGGACTCTAATCCAAGAGTCTGTCATCCAATCGATTATCGATCGAAATTGATCTGACAAACATTGTTGAAATGAGTCGATTTTGAAGAGGTGACATCTAACCATGGAATGATCTAGCTGTTTGGCCATCAACCGTTTAAGCATCGCCCAACTTTGCACCTGCAAATGGAATTGAGACATGCCCCATTTTACGCCCCCGTTTCTGTGCCCATTTTGATTCCTGTCCAATTCATACATTTCAATGCACCAATGGCAAATCAAATCATTTCTTTTAAGGCAGGACAGCGGCGGTCGTGCGGCCGAATATGTGGCCCTGTTGGATGAGTACCAGCGCTACGGCACTCTGGAGCGGATGGCGCCCCATGCGTGTGACCAGGAGCCGCGCACCGTGCACAAGCTGGTCTTGTGCGGGAAGATGGCGCTCAAAGAGGCGAAGGAGAGGCCCCGGAGCGGCGGGGAAACGGCGGCGAGTCCACCGAGAGTGGTCTTCCTCTCAGGTGAGCGGCCATTTTTGACACATTTCAACAAAGGCCTGCGCCTAACAAACAACAAAAAAACGGTTTAGGCACTTCTCAAAAAAACGTGTAAATTGAAAGGAAAAACATTATTTTTATGTGGTCCTTGACAGCTAATTTCCAAATTGTAGCCCAAAAATATTGTTATTAAGTTTTTTTAATTCCCAATTTAAACTGAACTTTAAGCGGAACATGCAAAAATGCGCTAAAAAATTGAAAAAAACGGATTTTTCAATTTTTGTTGACTGTAACCCATTATAAACAATTTTTGTGTAGTAACACAAGGTATTATTATTAAATTTAGTTTTTTTGCGACTCCCATTTTAAAGCGTTTTTTAGGCCCCAGGCCAATTTGAAAGGCCGAAAGATTATTTGTGGGAAAATGTCCTTTGGCCAAATCAAATACTGAAATATACACAAAAAAATCTCTATTCGAGTCTGAGTCGATTCCCAAATCGACTACCAGGTCGAAAATAGCTCAGATTTACAAATCTAAAGTGACTTCTGCTAGGACAAAAAATAAAAGTGCTAAAAATTGTGAATGAAAGTGCCCACATTAAGGCATAAAAACGGAGGGCATGTGCTTAGAAAAATATCAAAATATTCTTCATATATTTCAAACTCATCCAAAAATGGCCACAACATCAATCAAAAAGATTCAAACAATTTTTGGAGCAAAATTTAATTCAAAAGTTACCGTCAAAAATTAACCCAAAAATGAATGACCAAGCTTTAAGCCTTTTTTTCGCTTTAAGCTTTTTTCACTTTTTTGCAGTGTGTTTACTGGCCAACGCGGAGCACTTGGCCAACTTCCGGCAGTGCGAGCTGGAAGTGATGGGTCCGGACCAGTTCATCGAGGAGTTCAATTGAGCGCACCAATCCGTCCCATTTCTCTTTGTCCACCAATTTGTGACAAACAAAAACATTTCCCCCCACATAATGGAACTGGTAATTATTTAATTTACTATTTAATTTAACGAAAACATTTCCCCCCACATAATGGAACTGGTTATTATTTAATTTACTATTTAATTTAACATTTGCTCTCCAATAAGCTCATCAATCAGTGTTATTTGTTGAAATGGATAAACGGCTCGTGAATGGTTCAAATCTTCAAAAATAGTGTGACACAAATTGGGGTTTTGAATTCCTTATTTAATTTTTCATTACTCTTTAATAAAATATACTTGAAGAAAAGTGGCAAAATCTTTTTTTTTTAATTTCTGCCCAATTTCATCAAATGGGAGATTGTCTGTGGGATGGAAGAATCAGTAAAAGCGGGGGGGGGGGGGAAGCTTTCATCCCCAGCTAGTTTGACGGACCACCACTCGGGATTATGCTAACTGATTTTGGTGATCCAAGTATCATTTGATAGCTCTTGGAATTGCCTATAAAAGTATAAAATGATTTATTAGATTAGCGGTAGGCTGCAACACTCTCAAGTGAGTGTCGAAAATGTCGAACAAAATCTGTTTAGCGTAATCTCCCGAGTTGTGGTCCGTCAAAGTCGGTGGGGATGAAACGTCTGTGGCGATGAAATGAATCGATTCGGTGGGCAATGCGGCTGGCTATTTTCGCCTCATTCCGTGCTGCGCCGGAATGTGTGTGTGCTGTTCACGGTTCACGCGAACAGCTGCTGTTGTGGCTTGGGGGCCAAGGGAGCGAGCGCCAAATGGCATCGGGCTCCCTCCCACCAGCTGCCCAAGCCCATAGAGCCACGTCCCCCTCCGGTCCCCGCGCCTCAACGATTGATTTGGCCGTCGAGCGGAACAGAGAAGAGTTTGCCCTCAATCTCGTCAACAATTGCCCCACAACACATTCTTCCCTTGCGGACGACCAAAATGGCCCCTCAGCCGGTGCGCATGCCCGTCAACCGGTCCATCGGGAACACAGTGCAGAAGTTCAACGAGCAGCAGAAGAAGGAGGAGGACGCCGCAAAAAAGTGTGTCGGCGAATAAAGTTTAGACTAAAAATTTGATTTAAAAGCGCCATTCGGGAACTAAAAGAGTGCCCCCATCCATTGGATCTGTTCAGCTCCCTGGTGACATGGAATTGGCCAAGTTATGGCCAAATGTTTGGAATTTGCCAATTTCCCCACTTTTTTGGCCAAAACTCGACCCAAACTGGACCAATCAATTCCCACTCAAATGCCCATTTGTGGCCCATCCACAGCTCTAAAAAATCACTATCACTTCTCTTTTGGCTGCATCTTTTCCCACTTTCAGGGTGTACGGCGATCGGCATTTTGCGGGCACGGAGAAGTTCAGCAAGGACGCAAAGGACTATGGGCGTCCACTGGTGGGCACAAAGTCGCAGGTGAAAAGGAAACATTTTTTGTGCAAAACGTAACATTTGGTTGTAGGCACGCGGAGTCAAAGCGGGCAACTACATCATGCGAGAGGTTATTAACTTATTCCGATCAGATCAATTGGAGTATCAACTCAGTTTGACTGATCTTCTTGATCCATTTGAATTGATCTACTATTATAATATTGATATGATCATTGATTTTGGTCAATTTGATTTAATCAATCCAATGTTCTTGATCAGGTTGATCAATCCAATGTCAATCTCTCCGATGTTCTTGATCAGCAGATTAGACCTACCAATGCTGATCAAATCTGCCTGATGTTCTCAATCTGTCAGTTTGATCTGTCAGATCCATTTTTCGGATCCAATCTAATTTCCTTTGCTTGAAAATTGCTTTCATTTGAGGTGATGTTCCTGTGCGAAATGATCGAGAAGAGTGGCGTCGGGACACCTCCGAACTGCTTCATCAAGTTCGGTCCCCTCTTCTACTCCTACGCACACTACAGCGAGAATGTGGGTTCCAAATCGAACAGAAGATCAAAATTTAAAACGGATAAGATTAATACGCCACCAAAAATGAAAGCTACCAAATGTTTGCATTTGACGCCTCATAACTTTGTTCAGAATGGTCAGATCTGCCCAGTTTTGGTACCATTCCATTCAGCTCTTAGAGAGACGCTTCGAATGAGCTATTTACTGCTGTCCTTGGTGGGGGTACTATTCAGTTTAAGAAATAGATTTGGTAGCTTTTTCAACCGCTTTTTGGTAGCGATTAAAAATTGATGGCACTCCATTTCAAAATTTGAATTTTGGCATTCATTTCAATTTGACATAAAGTCCCCACTTTTTGCAGTTGAACGGAATGCTGATTCGCGCCCGAAAATATGGGCTGGTGGAGTTCGAGGGCGAAATGCTGTACCAGCGCCAGGACGACCACAAGCTGATTCGGCTGCTCAAGTCCAGCGCCGAGATCCAGAACAGCTTGGAATACAGCGGCGATCCAGTGAACTGCATCAAAATCAAGGAAGACACAAAAGAGAAAGAGAAATGAAATTTACAGCAAAAAAAAAATAAAAAGCAGTTTGTAAATCGTTAATTTTGAATTTTTTCCAAAATGTTACTTAACAAAAGCCTATTTTGATTGACCAAGGAACGAAGCTGTTCTTGAACTCACTGGATAGAGCTATGGAAGCTCTACAAAAATGGTGCCAAGCCTGAATTGATTGGTCCAGTTTTGAACAAATTATGGAGTCGGGAAACTGAATAGTTCAAAGCGAGAGCACATTTGACCATTTGAGCTTCCCAATGCATCTCATTCACATTTTCAGTTGTCCAATTCTGTGTGTTCACCTCTAGCACAAAATGTCGCACAAAATGTGACCAATCTATTTTGGGCACTAAGTGCACTTTGAGGGTTTGGAACGCGCGCGCCAAATTTGAGTCCAGGCAGCGCTCAGTTTCACCGCGCGCTTGACCCAAATGCGCGCCAATGTTTGTCTTGCCGACCCAACGGGCGGTTCCCATTTTGGGAAAGGGCACGTCCCCACTCCAGCGGCGGTTGCTGCTCTCACTTCTCACTTTTCCCAATCTCGCGAGAGGCGCTTTTCCCTTTGAAGCTTGAACGCGAAGAGAGAGAACCACTTCTTTATTGCTCCCTGACTGGAGGAAGCCGGAGCTGTTGTTTCCCCACACACAGAGGCAATTTATGCGTCCGACTAATGGGCTCTCGTCTAATATCTAATTTGCTGCTCTTTTCTTATTTTATCGGCATATAACGTTTTACATAAGTGTGCACTTTTTATAGTATTTGTCCGGGTTTTACAGGGTCATTGTTATACCTGATTGATTCACTATCTATTATGTGGAGCCATAACTCAGTCAAATTTAAGGCTAAGAAAGTGAATGAGATATCATTTGAAAGCTCAAAGTGTGCCCTATCCAATGGCCTGTTCAGCTCTGGGTTTGGCCAAGAATTGGCCAAGTTATGGCCAAATGTTTGGAAAAATCGGCCAATTTCCGATTTTTGGCCATAACTTGTTCAAAACTGGACCAAGCAATTCAGGCTTGGCACCATTTTTGTAGAGCTTCTATGTGCCTATGCAATGGGTCCAAGATCTGATCGCCATCTTAATTGTTGTGATCTGAATTATAATTAATAATCCTAATCGTTTTTCAACTTACGAATGATCCGATCAAATTTAACCTTTAAAATGTGTTTTAAGTTGATCCAAATTTAAACCAATCTAAAGATCTAAACCGCAACTCGATTGCTTTGCACTTTGCAGCATTTGTAAATTTGTATTAAGTTTGGAATGTGGTGATTTTTGCGCAAAATGCTTGGGCCGACATTTCATCCCAAAAGCGTAAATTTCATCATTTTCTTCTTCGCCATCGCCATCATCACCGGAACATTGGGCGTCAAACGCTCTGAGGACCCCACCTCCACGGTGTTCAAATTCATCTACAACAATGAGGCCATCTGTAAATAAAGCAAATTCATCAAATTTAAGTTTTAAACATTTTATTTCTAGGCGGCAACATGTTTTCCAATTCGTCCACGTGGCTACCAGCGCACCAGAATTGCGAGCTGAAATGTCGCATGGACGCCGAGATTTGCCAGCAGAGCAGCGAGAGTGTGCTTATTCGACGCCAGCGATGCTGGGAATGTATGGTTGATTTGAACAGATTACTCTAATCAATTTAATTGATTCAAACTGCTGATCTGATTCTGATCGGAATCTAACCGTTTAGAATCAAATTTGCCTGATCCGATCGGATCATTGATCTGACCATTTCCTTGATTAGTAATTTGTCCAGCTAAATGTTCTGATTGGGTCAGCTGGTCCACCTTTATGATCGCTCATCAATCAATCCAATGTATTGATCTATTGCATTATTGATTTTTGATTCAATAAGTTAAAGTTTATTGATCAGTTTGACAACTCATTCGATCGGAACGTTCTGATTTGAAAAATGATAAACTGATGTAAAAGATAAGAGCAAAAAATGCAACTGATAAAATCAATAATGGATCGATCACAAATATGGAAGTGCTTATATTTACAACTAGAGATCTAATCAAATGAAAGAAAGCATATTTTTGATTGAATCAATTAATCGGATTGAACTGGTTTGATCAAAATTGATCAGCAAATATAAACAAATCAAGCGATTGATTCAATTCAACCCCAATATGCAATTTTTCGGACTGTTAAAGCGTTTCATTTTTAGTGCCGTTGGAGTGCCGTCGTCGTCTGAAGCAGCTGCTGGGCGGCGCAGAGCTGTACACGAAGCCGGCCAAACGCATGACGAATAATGCGGCAGTGGGGGCGCCGAAAAAAGTGGAGACAGCGAAACCAAAAGGGACTCCAAGAGCGCCAGCTCAATCTCTGCCGCAGAACACAACTGCCGTCAATGCCGGGCGAAATGTCACGAGACAGGTGGATACGCTTAAAATTTTAACTTTGGATATTAGTCTCAAAAATCGATTTCCTCTGCTCTGATTCGACTAGACTTGCAATCTGATCACTGAGATCAGAGTCATAATATGATCACTGATCAGAGTCATATGATCAGCCTAAGCAAATCGCATTCACAAGTTGGTCTATGCTGATTTAGATTTTGGGAGTCAAATATGAATAAGCCTAAATCCTAAATGTATCGGATTCTCGGTTTGCATAATACAATAGATATGGCAGTTAATTAATCCGCCAACAAACATTTCGCAAAAGATGAAAATAGCGTGTAAAAGTAGGAGGTTGTTGGCAGATTCAATTATTTTGTTGGCAGATTCAATTTTCTCTAATAGACTTGTTATATTTCCCATTGCAGCCCAAACTGACGCGTCCGCTCACCACCAGTCCGGAGCTGGTCCCGCTCACCAAGGACGCCAATATTTTCATTGCGCCCGCCCAAATGTTCTCGCCGTCAACGCCCAAAGGCGGGAAACAAGAGGCAGTGGCCAAGCAGCCAAAGGGGAAGACGAAGCCAGCACACAAGAAAGAGGTTTTCCATAACTTTTGGCCGCCAAAAAATGTGAAATCGCGCACATTAAGAAGCCCAAAGCGCCCTCCAATTCGTTGTCGGAGAAGGCAGCGGCACCAACGCGTCCAAAGCACGTGCCGACGCCGAGTCGAAAGCATACAGTGGACGACAGCGCCCAATTGGCGTACCAGGCACTCTACATGGCGACGGAAGCGGACAAGCGGGGGGCAAGTATTTGCCTTTTAGTTCGGCTCCAGATCCTATTGATCTGATCTGGTTATCGATAATCAAATGTATCAGAAAGCAAAAAAGATCCTTCGATCTTGTTCTTGCCTAATTTTGTCTGATCAAATTTGACCCGTCGAATCTAATCCAAATCGGCTTAAGACTATAAACCTGTAATCTTAAGCTGTTCCTAATATTGATCTGATCGCATCTAAAACAAATAATCAGACGTGATCTGATTGAATCTGTCCACAGTTTTTGAACATTTCAGTCGGGTGGATTTTCGAAAAAATAAGCCTCCCGAATATATCGATTAGAAATTGACTGAACACTAGAGTTTATACATTATAGACATTCAACTAACATACATATTTCACTTGCCTATGCCAACTTTAAAATTTACGGTACAATAATATAGGCATTTTATACAATTTGGACAATTGGTACAATAATATATTGATCGATTTCCACTTTTGCAGCAAACAGTGGGGCCGATGGCCGGTGGCGCGAAGGGCAAGCAGCCAAAGGGCAAGAAGGTGGAGATCAAGGCCAAAAAGGCAATGGAGACCACCAGCACCACAACGGCGACTACGACCACACAACAGCAGCAGCAGCAGCAGAAACAGAAACATTCGCACGTGGAATCGGGCACAACAGCGCCGGCGCAGAGTGCAGAGGAGATGAAAAGCGCTGAGCTGCCCCAACTCTTCATGGGCAACCCGTTTGGCGAGAGCGCGAACAACACTGCGCCAGGTTTATATTGATTTAGCGATTGGTGCTCATTAATCAATAAAAATTGGACACTCCTGTTTGGCTTATCAACTTTATCCTGATTGGTGGTGATTAGGCCATGAAAATGATGATTAGGTATCTCTTTATCTGTCGCAGTTAAAACTTAAAAGAGATCGCCAGTTAAGATCGATTCTAACTAATAGTTACAAAAAGAGTTTCTGCGTGTCTGCCTGTCAATGTTGTCTTTTCCCTTTCTTTTACTCTTTTCTCTGACCAAAGCATGTCTCTATACTCTCTCATTCTTTTCTCACTATACAACAGAGAAATACATAGTATGTAAAATCTATTTTAACTGCGACATTCCACCGATCACTCAATTGATCAGTGGAGGATCATTAGGATTGAGGTCGAGAATCTCGAAATTAGAATCGAGGACATTGTCTGAGCAAGTTTATTGAACTCTCGAGCCCAATTATTTGGAAACTGGAAAGCAATGATAAAAACGTTGGGACCTCAATTGATGGATCTGGTGATCAGTGATCACTGATCAGCAGTGTTTATTAAGTGGTGTTTCCATGACGTTGAGCAAATTTTTGAAAGCCAAACTTTGGATAAAGTAGAAAAGTCGCACAAAATGCGGAGCATCTTCATTGGTATATATCCCATTCCACAGATCAATCGGTGTTGAGCGCACCGGCACAGAGTCAGACGGCACTGGAGCTGTTGCCTGAGAGCAAGGACAACAACAGCATTTTCGGTCCGCCGCTGAGCGCCTACGACTTCCAGGCGCAGCAATACGCAACAAAGGAGTGGGAACTTGGGAGCGGGAATTGATCAGAACATGCGATCAATGAATGATCAGATCAGCATTCAGCAAAGGCCTAAAGACTAAGAATGATCTTATGATTTACTCTAATATTAGCAGATCAAACGGAGCAAGTGTTTCGGCTGATTTAAGCACCCAACTAAAATGATCCTTTCTGATATTAGCTGATCTTGTGTTTAATCCAATCTTAGCTGATCTAAGAAATTTTTAAAATCAGATCTGATGATCATAAGAAAGTTTTTTACTCAGCAAAAATTACGTCCCCATTCAGCTATAACTATGCCACCACGACGGCCTATGCCACAAGCGAAACTACCGCATGGATGGCCTCTTCGTCGCCCCAAGTGCTGGACATCTCCAAAAAGGGGGGCGCAGAACAACTCAAAATTCCCGAGTCAATGGACGAACTGGAGGGGTGAGCCATTGGTGTGGATCAAATAATCATTTGAACAATGCGATCAGAGACTGATCATTGAACAGATCATAATGATTTAGATTAAGTGAAAAATGATCGAATTGAATCCGGGTCAATCGGATCACACTGTTGATCTAGACCAATCGATTTGATTAAACTAGAGATTTTGATCAAGCAATCGTGATTGATCAAACCAAATTGATAACCATCAAAAGGAACCATTCAATGGATCAAAGTGATTTATATATTGAATCCGATCAGACTAGTAAAAGTGCATTTACGATCGACTGGATATTTTTAAATTGGAGCGTGATGGTTATTTTCGAAAATGGCACAATATTGTTGATCAGAAACTCGACATTTTAGGCGCCAACTTCCCTGGTGGTCTTGGCGCGAGCTGGCCGAGAGCATGCGCAAGCGGCCCTTCTACAGTGCTGGTGAGGGAGGGCCAAACAATGGAAAACATAAAGTCCAACTCTGCCTTTGACGAGTGGATTAATTGGATACTAAAAAAGCGGTTGAAAAGGCTACCAAATATTTGGTATTTCTTAACCCCAAATAGTACCTCCTAACCAAAGACAGCAGTAAATAGCTGATTCGAAGCGTCTCTCTTAAAAGAGCTGAATGGAATGGTACCAAAATTAGGTCGATCTGACCATTCTGAACAAAGTTATGAGGCGTCAAATACCTATTGATGCAAACATTTGGTAGACTTTTCAACCACTTTTTGGTAGCGAATTCACCTTTTTCCGTTTTGCAGCCAACGCCGTGCTGGCGCTGGACAAGAGTGCGCGCTGTTGCCACTGGGCGCTGGACGGCCTGTGCGATCGCAGTTGGCAACGCGTGCGCGAACTTTGGTGAATGCGTTTGGGGCGGCTAAAAAATTCACAATTTTTGAATCCCCAATTTCAGCCCAAAATCGTGCGGAACCCTGGTGTGCTCATGTGAGTGTGACATGTCAAACTTTTTGCCTAAACATAAACAAGCATAGGCTTAAGCTTAAGCCTAAGATGTAACGCATCGTTCCATTGCCTGCAAACATACATATTTAGCCAGAAAAGAGAGAGACAAAACTTAAGCTTAGCTTACGCACATAGGTAAGCTTATCGTGTAGCCAAATGGGTTTTGGCGTGAGCCTAGGCACGCTAAAGCTTTGCTTAAGCTTTATGTCTAAGTCTAGCATGTCCAATATGAAGAAGAGAGCGATAAAAATGTAAGCTTGCTTAGCTTACGCGTAAGCCTACCGTGTAGCCAAATGGGTTATTTGAGGCTGAGCATAGGCACGCTAAAACTTCAATGTTAATGAATAATTGAAATGTCATAACTTTTTGTTTAAAGGCCATAACTCTGTTCCGAATGGCCAAATCGGCACGATTCTTGTATCGAGACGAGTCTAAAGAGCTATTATAATTTTTCGATTTGAAATGAAATTTTTGACCAAAAAATACTCAAAGGGGTAGGGTCCACTCTCCATGGTTTGGGCACTCAAATGGCTCCAAAATAGCATTGGATTCAAATTTTTGGCATAAATATTGGCGGAGATAAATGTGCCCTCCCCCCGCAGCAATTGACGGCACCCTGTCGTGCAATCGCGCCATCAATGTGGACGTGATTGCGTGCTATGAGCAGCGTCGGCTCCAAAACGTGGCGCCACGAGTGCACGCCGCGCCGTCACAAATTGTGGAAGATGGAACTGTGGCGCCAGAAGTGGCGAGGCGTGCGGAGAGGGAGGACGCAGAGCGGCGAAGGTTCGCTGTGGAGAAGGAGATCGTCCAGATCAGGGCGCTGAATGAGCAAATGGAGCGCAGATGGAGCACAGAGGCGCCGCCCTTTTGACCAAATTGAAGCTAACCTCTGTCTCTACCTGTGGCATTCAAATATTCATCAAATAACAGAACCTACACCAGCGGATCGGACGGATCAGTTCATTATATTAGATCAAGCTCGGGGATTAGCACGATCAAGCAGAAGGGTGGGGATAAGTTCAGTAGATCTGAGGTATCAGATTGGTGTCTTTATCCCCATTCAGATCAGCTTTGATCAATTTTTTCGCATATTCGTTCCCGAAATATAGTTTAATCAAGATCGGATTAGACTGGTTAAGACCATTGGGGGATAGTTGTTTTAATGCTCATTGATCAGCAGCACTAGAATCAAACCCCAAACCACGGCTTCTCTATGGGGGGACTTTTATTGGTCTTATGCGTGGTTTTTATTTTTCCAATGATAAAACAAATTTGATGCCATTCGAAAATCGGCCTAACTCTGATGCCATTCAACTCAGCTAGTCGCGACGAATCAAATGACAGACATTACGCGATATTGTTTATTCGGAACCATAAGTTGCCTGACAGTCACTGCAACTTGTTGTTGCGCAACTCGTCTACGCCTAGACAATCCAAATCCAAGCACCAATTTCCGTCCAGATCCAGCGCGTGTTGAAAGATCAATTCGCTTCCCGCCGCTGCTCCCGAGTTGTGGTGATTCGAGAATTTGCCTGGCACGTCCATCGTCGTGCCCATTCGCGCCGACCAACAGCCGCGGGCAGCCTGCATTCCCTGGCAGGCGCCGCATAAATTTGATTAGCGCATTGATCCGCCGACGCATGAGTGGCGCGGAGAGGCAGCCACAGTCCCGGGGCTGCCTCCAGCCTGTCTGCTGCGCACTCATCCGAGCCCCCATCCACACACAACACACCGCTTTTTAGTCGCTCTTGACGCGAAGTCGCCCAACAACAAACGCCCACTGCGGTGGCTAGATCCGTCCTTCCCGCAATCAGCTTCATATGATGAAATATTTCGTGTCCTGCTCTTAAGCATCATTTCTCCATCAATTTTGACTCAATCTAAGCCGCATTTTCAATTCTTAATTAAATGAACCAAAAGTTGTTTTTAATCAATTTTCAAAACATAAAATGGAAATATTGGACGTTTCTATTGGCACCTTGTTTTGCTATGTGAAGCCAGTGCCACGCCAAAATATTTCTGATTTGTGATTTCTATTACTTTTGTCTCCTTTTTAAAAAAATCTGGTTCAGATCGCCACTTTCATTTATCAATAATGTTCAATGTCATGAATCAGACTTGAATGTGATTCATCGTGTTCAATGTTCATAAAGCGCAAATTCTTCGCCTCCACTCTTTTGAATTGTTTCTGGTTTGCTTTTGGAGTGGGCTCTCCTCCACCCCTATTCGCTCCACTCATCATCATGCATCCGCTTTTTAGCGCTGCTTTAACTCTCTGTTTACATTTTCTACTAGAGATAGTCGCAAACACTGTTTCCAGATTATCAGCAAACGCAAAAAAACATCTACCTGTAATTCTTTCTCAAATCGTTCTATTCATATATGGAATAAACTCCCGTCAAATCTTGTATCGCTCAATACAACAAATGCCTTTAAACACCAACTTATAATTCTTTTGAAATCAGACACTTCCGTATCATCGATATTTCCCAACTAAATTTTTTGTACTGATTTACTGCAACTTGTCAGTGATGTTTTATACGTCCTTAGTTGTTTGAATAAATGAAATGAAATGAAACTTTCCTACTCTTACAGTTTCTGAGTCTGGGATACAGACATACTGGCTCAGTTCTTTTTGGCGATTCAAATTTCCCATAATTCCTAGTTCCTACCTATACATTTGGCATTCTGTTTTGGTTTAATATCGCTAGGTATATTTATGTCTAACCAAGTACAAGTAGTTGTTTTTGCCGAAGTCTAGGCAAACTTAAAAGTTAAAACTTAAGCTTAAGAAAAAACTCGATCAAGATTGGTTTTATTGCATGTTGTCCAAAATATATGTAAGTATGTTGTCCAAAAAACATTTTTCTTAATTATATGTGATTACTTAGCAGCAGAATCGTAAGTTGAAGTCTTAAGTAGTAGTTCGTAGGTAATAGTTGTTATGAATTATGATTTCAACATTTTATGTATTTGCTTTAGTTTTCTAGCACAACAGATTTACGCAATAATCAAAAATGTTCAATTGCATCGCTTCGATCCTGTTCGCCGGTTTGCTTCCGCTGTTGGGAAGCGCTCAGCAGCAGAATGGCGCTCCAACACCGCAACAGCCGCATCCGCAACTGGACGAGTTGCACCAGTCGCTGAACAAGTTCCTCTACCAGTTCCATGGGAACACGCCGCCACAAATGGACAAAGACGAGCAGCACCAGGATGTACAGTCGCCCGGACAGACGTCACCGGCACAGCACCATCCACTGCTGTTGCCGAACCACCACAAGCCATTGAGGTTTGATAGTCACTAGTCAGCAGACAAATAAAAAAGGAAAATGGAAGTACTAAACTCTCGCCGTTTTGGATGAATGAGGAACAAGACCAAATGAAGTAAACATTAATTGCTGATTAGCCTTGGGCAGACATTTATCTGAAATCTGGACGTTTACTGTTATTAATCTTTTAAATAGTAATAAAGGTCTACTGATTCGACTTGAATGCGAGAGCGAACAGACTTTTAAGGCCACAACCACAAAGTACCCAGAACTCAGAGTGCGAGAGCCAAATGATAAGGCAGAACTGAGGCCAAATTTGAAGAGTTTTTGGGCCCAAACTTTGGAGTGGTTTGGCTAAACGAATTCAACTCTTTAATTGGCCCAAATAGCCCCTAGTATTGGCTATCAAATGACCAAAAGGTTCACCAATTAGCGATGCTTCATTTTCTTAAAATTTGCCGCCTTGTGTTTCGTCCAAACATTTTTTCATTTTTTACAGTCCACTTTCACTGTCTCCACCACTCTCGGCGCCCTCGCATCCATTGCTCTTCCCCACCTCCAGCTCCAACAGCAACAATGGCCTGCTGTTGCCCACGCCCGCTCATTTGCCGTCCACATTCCGACTGCCGGCACAGCCAATGGCACAGCACAAGGCATTTCCGATGGAGGGCCCGCAACTTCCGATGGAGGGCCCACCTCCCCACCACCAGCAACCGGTCTTCTCCTCCATCGTGGAGGAGTCCAGGCGCGAGCGGGAGGACGAGGAGCCGCCGGCGCCTCCGCCGCTGGCAATGCCCGTCTTGGCGGTGGAGGAGAGCTCCAATGAGACCACAACAGTTGCGCCAACGGACGCCACAGAAGGTACAAGGGGAAATCATAAGCTTGGACTCGATCAATGATGATCCATCCATGTCACGGATCAAATCAAGTTTGAATGCTGAACAAAACATTATCTTATGGAAAAGATAGTATAGCTTATTTAAGATAAACCAAAGCCATGGACCGAAGAACCAATCAATAGTATAGCAATTGGATGAATACCTAAAATCGTGAATTTGTGAGACTCGATCAATGATCATTAGTCAGATGATGTTACTGACCAGATCTCCAGATCAAGCTGGATCATAGAGCTTTTTTGGTAAAATTATCAGGCCAAACCTAGATCACAATTTGAGATGGATGATCGAAACAAGTTCACATCGATTAGTTCTAGATAGATCCATATCAAGTTGGACCGAAATCCATGACTATAGCCAAACTTGGAATGGCAAGCTCTTCGCTTGTCAATAATATTAGAAATCTTAGGCGTAAGTTATCGATCAATCATCATTGATTATAGCAAAATATTGCCTATATTAGGCGAGTTCATTTTGATAAGTAATGCCTTAGAAAATGATAAGCTTCATTAGTTGTTGATCGCTGATCAGTTGATGATCAAAATTTCATTCTGATCAATGCTTTTGGTAATTTAAAGCCTTCTAATTGATGATTAGTAGATCAATTTTCTGAATGTACAAAGCATATAGGAGTCATTTTGTAGCAACGGCGTCGAGCAGTGCATCCCAATCAACATCTGCATCCACTGCCGCTTCGTCCCCGGCGCCAGCTTCGTCGGAGCATCAGCGCCAGATTGTGCTGTTGAACGGCGCCAACGGCACTTCCAGTGTGCTCGATTTGGAGGGATTTTTGCGCTCCGCGAACCTGTCCGAGCAGGACACCACGCTGTTCCGGGCGCTGGTGGAGCGCGTGCTCGAAGAGGAAGTGGCGCGCCGTCTCGAGAAGACGCTGAACAACAGCGAGAAGGCGGAGCGCAAACGACCCTCCAGCATCACAGTGCACGCCGATGGAGTAAGTTGGCGCCATCAGTGGACGCGAAAAATTGATTGCCGGATCAAGAATTTTGTCCCTGATCAATCTTTTCGGGAATATGATTAGTGATCAGACATGCGATCAAAGCCTTCAGTTTTATCAGATCAATTCAAAAAACTATATAATACGAATCAACAAATCGGGTTTTGATCTTTCTTCCTCCTCATTCCATCACCTGATTAAGAAGATGATCACTTGATCCAGGGATTCGGGCCGATAAATAAGGACAACATTGTCAATATCCTTCTCATTGCGATCTGATCAGACGGATCGATTCAAACAATACTTTACTTTGTGGGGATCATTTTGATCGAATAAGCTGACCGTTTACTGATCCGTCAGATCATTTCTTTTGGAGTTGGATCAAGGGCAATTAGTGATCACTTGATTTTGATCACACTCTCCACATTATTGTGACCTATTCACTTAATCAATCATTCTTTATTGATCAAATAGATTGATCCATTTGCAGCGCCAAATTGTGCTGGAACTGCCGGAGGAGGCGCCGCCCCGGAAGCCCAGTGAGCAGGAGGTGCAAGACGAGGCTGATAACCGGCATGAGCTGAAAACGGTGAACACACGTCTGTTTTCGTTGGCCAGCGGCGAAGAGCCCGACGCCGAAAATCCCCAACAGCAACAGCGGGGTGTGCTCATCGCGAACGCAAAGTGAGTCCATTACTGAATTGGTATCGTGTAGATGGACTAGATCAGTCCTAATCAGCAGATTGGTGCAATTATTCTGATCAATTTTTTAAAAAGCTGATCAGCAGTTCTGACATCTGTTCAATGTTTCAATCAGTCTCGATATATTCATCTGGATCAGCGGTTTGAGCGTTTGAAATCTCTGATCAATCAATACTAGATGTGATCTGATCGATGTTCCGATCTCTGTCCTTCGATTTGTTCATCTTCATCATGATAAGCAGCGGTCTCATCAATTTTTTGGTCCGCTATGATCATCGAATAACTAATAAAACCTATTAGTTCAATCTGAAGTAATTAATATCAGATCAATGCTTTGATCAGCGAAAGAATGATCAATCAGATCATTTTTATATCAAATTCGCCAATCAGAGGCGATGGTGGTGACGCTCCATCGGGCAACCATCGAACTGGCGTCACGCTCAGCGCCGACGACTACAAACAGCGCGAGCAGGCCGACTTCGATCGGTTGCTGGAGCGATTGCGCGAGAGCGAGGCGCCTTCAGCGACGACGGATGAACGCGATGCCGATCTCTTGCTGGTTGTGCCGCCGAAAGGGAACGGCACGCCCAAAGTGCCACTTTGGGGTGGCACGTCGGCGACAAGCAGCACATCGGCAGCAGCAACAAGTCCAACAGTGGTGCTGCCCACGACAACAGCGCAAACGCTGGCATCGGCGCAACAGCAAACGCCACAGGACAACACCAGCAGTGGAATGCTGATGCGCCAGCACAAGGTGCAAATGGGTGTGATGTGCTTTGAGCTGGTTGAATCGCACCTGAACAAATTCAATGCATATCAATATCGATTGATCGGATTGATCGAAGCGGGTGATTATGGTTGATCAAATCAGTCGATGATCCCCGATTCAATCGATCAAAATATTGCTCCCGATTTCGTAGTTCTGGTCGCGGCATGGCCCGAAGAACAAGTTCGAGCACCTGGTGGAGGACTACCGGTTCCGGCTGAGCGGTCAGAACGGCCAGAACGGCCTCAACGATCTGATCAAGGCGCTGCGCAACGCCAACATTGGCTTCTTCGACCGCAGCACCAACCCGAACGCGTTGAAAATTCTGCGTCGGATAGACTGAAAGGGGGCAGGCACTTTCTTCTTCCACCAAAATCGCTCTTTTTCTTCCTCTTCCTCTTCTCGGCCAATTGCACTTTGTTCTATCTCTCTGTCACATTCAAATGTGGCGCGTCGGCAATTATTTGAATGGCCGTAACTCGGTCAATCCAAAAATTTGATCCCGCAACTGAAGCAATCCAATCCCCAACAGTTCTCTCTCAACGCACACTTCTCTTCCTCCTCGATCAATTCCTCAGCATAACGCAATTTTGTTTGTCCACCGCATTTTCGCGCAAATCCCAACACCACTGCTGTGGACGCTGTTCTGTGATTCATTTTCTTTTGAATTGTGAATGTACATTTTGTAGAGACCTAAACGGAAAACAACTTTGAACGCAATGATAATTTATCGAAGAATCTATAGATCTCGATTATCGATATGTGACTAATTGAATGAGTCAATTACAATAGTTAGTTGTCTTATGATTTGCATTATCTTGACACCAAAGTGAAAAATCTAAGAATAGGTGTAAAGTGTGAACTCCACAACTCGCCAAATGCGTTTCCAATTTACTCGTAATTCTTCATTGATCACACACACACACAACACCGTTTTTGCGCCCTCCATTGTGTTGGCGCGCGCAAAAGGGAATTGGACCGTCATAGCAAAAACCAAAACGCGCGTCCACACACGCCTTTACTTTTCCCGTTTTAGCGGCCGCATTCGCAACAGATTAACTTTTGCATTGGTACCCCCCACCTTTTCGAGACCGGGACGAAACGATACGCAATTTTTACGAAACATTTCCTCCTTCGAGATCAATCTCGCAACAACTAGGTATAGTTAGATTATATTTTTTTCAGTGTTTCATGACGTCAAATCTGAATGAAATCTCATATGAGATAGAATAGATAGATCCTATAATTATAAATTATCATGTTGGCCATGAACTCAATCTAATGACGTTCATCATCAATTATTTCCCCCAAAAAAACTCATGACTAATGAGAAGAATCCAAAGATCCAAGGATCCATAGTTTCGATTTCAACGCTTGAGCTTCTTTTGCGATTCTAATCTTGAAATAACCTAACAAGTAACAACTTTTTATTTTCTTGACCGTGTGCTTTTATGCCTGATAAATAATTACTGATTACCGGATTACCCAAATGTTGCCCCCAACAGCACAGAGGCTGTGGATGGGAAAGACAAATACCTAATACTAGGGACGCGCGGGCGAATCCAGTTATTGCGAACACACACAGCACACGCAATTCCAATATTCAATCATATATTGGCGGCAAAAGACAAGAGAGCGCTGAGCAGCAGTACCTCTTTTTTCCATGCGCCTAGACGGGCAGACACGTCGCGACGAGATGTGAACGCATTAGAATGCGATGCGCGATTTGCGCGCAGCTGCTATCAATCCGTTTCTTAATTCTTATCCTCCGCCCCCGTGCTCTCATTTTACTTGTTTCATGTACTCATGCTGTGTTTTTCCACGAGAGCACGATGACTCAGCAAGAGGAAGAGAGAGATTGCGAAAAGATAAAAATACAAAGAGGTGAAGGATGATGAGTTTAACAAATGCGAATGATGAACCTAGAAGATGAGGAGTAGATAGAACAGTTCGAGAGGAAATAGAAAAGAACAGACAAGAAGAGAAAGATGAGAATGAAAAAGGAAGAAGAAGAGGAAAAGAAGAAGATGAGTATGAGAAAGGAAGAAGGCAAGGAAGAGAAGAGGATGAGGATGATAAAGTCGAAGATGAGGAAGAGAAGAAGATGAATAAGAGTTTGCTTGCCTTTTGTACTACTTATACTTCTTTCATTCAGTCATTGAGCGTCTACTTTTTTTTCTTTTTTTTGCGCGCAGTTTCCCCCATTCATTCCATTGCCTTTTCGCCTCCTCTTCCCCGTCCCCATTTGCTCCAATTTAGCCGATGGGCACATTCGTCTTCCCATTCTTCGCCATTCATTCATTCTGGGTAGCCCAGCAGCAGCAGTCAGTTTCGCGCACCGATTGCGTTTGGGCAGTGGTGGCGACGGACGGCGGCTGAACCGGTTTTGGCCCCTTCACGCCCAAAAATGTGCTCGCCGGGGCGCGCCCAAAACAAACCAATCAAAGGCCCATTCGCGGCGCCTCCGCACCAGACTGTGGCGCTGCTCGGCGGGTGGAATTCCGCTATTTGCGCCGCCGCAGCGGTCCGATTTGCAACGGCGGCCAAATTCGCCTTTCCCGCACCACTAGTTCGCGCGTCTTTCTTTCCGCTGCGCTCCATTGTTTCGCGCGTGTCCACAGTTCTATGTGGTTATGCACATTCCTTGTCTGGAGCCCACACGTGTTCACTGTTCCAAATCATAGCTAAACTGTCGGGCCATAACTTTGCCCAGTCTGAACCATTGGCACCTTGTTTTTTGCTCTGTTTCTTTTCCCTCCAAGTAAGGGAGAGTGTCTTTTACTTGTCCTTCGCTTTCAATTCCCATTGCTTGAAGCCAGTGCCACACTAATTTTTACACACTATTGCTTTTTGTCCAGAGCCTCATGTTCCTTTTGGTACTGATCCCTACCACTCATTGTTGTGCTTAAACCAGTGGTGGCTTGCTTCTCCTTTTCGGGCAATCGCAATTAAGTGGCGCTGCTGGAGAGGCTCTCCTCTCCCCCAAAGCCATCGCTAGCCAGCAGCAGATTGGCTATGGCGTAGTGTTTTGCCTCCCCTGCCTCTTTTTTTGCTGCTTTGTTGGTCCATTTTCCGGCGCTGGACAAGCTGGCCGCGGCCGGCCAGCCGACGCATTGTCCCCAGCCTCCATGCTGGCGCGTTCCACAATCGATCCCCTCCCCCATCCATCCGGTGCAGCATTGCAATGTGTTCTGTGCTGGCTGCTCCAAATCCATTCGCCCAATTCCACTCCATTCCCCCCGCTCACATTTCCCGCCTGGCGCCGCGCGGCTGGCGATTTTTGCGCCGCCACTACCCATCCAATGATGACCACCGATGTTTGTGCACACACAAGGATGGGCTGTGCAGAACGCCCATTCTTCAAGCCATAAGCGCCCAAGGTCGCGAATTCTTTCTCAGCAATTCTCTTCTTCATAAAGTCACTTTCTTCGTTTCTTCTTCCGTATTTCTCTTCTCTTCCTTCTTCCACATTTCCCTTCTCTTCTTCATAACGTCGCATTTCTCTTCTCTTCCTCATAACGTCACTTCCTCTTCCCCATTTCTCTTCTCTTCTCCACTTGCCTCTTCCTCATTTCCCTTCTCTTCTTCATTTGTTTTCCTCAAACATTTATTCTTCTTCGTTTCTATTCCCTACCCAATCACAAATTCGCCTTCATCTCTTCTTCCTATCCGGCCTATTCTTCTTGTGCCCAGTCCCTTATATTTTTCCCTACTACTCTGTCTTCTCAATCTCTTCCCTTCCTTCTCATCCTCGTAATCCACAATCTTCATTTCTCCTCATCCCCAATTTACGTCTCCTCTCTTCCCTTTCTCCCCAACCCCATATTCTTAATCTCCTCCCCTTACCAATTCTCTTCTTCTCCTCATCCTCCAATTCTTCTTCATCCCTTCCTTGTCTTGCACATTTGTGCCTCCCCCTCTATTGGTGCGCGGCTGGCGATTTGGTAGCGCCCCAAGGTCGGCTGCAGCGCGACTGTTTACTGCGCGCGAGCGGCAGCCGCGCCAAGGCCGCCGCGGCTCTGTTGATCAATGCGCGCCCAAAGCAAGCACAACGCCACATTCACAACATTTCCCCGCATTTTGAGGGCACCAGCACACACAAATCGCGTCATTCCCCCGTCACACAGAGAGAGAGAGGCCAGCGCACAGCCACACCACACCGCACACAATGGCGACCAACGGACACCACCACAAAATGGAGCAGCAGCAGCAATACGCGTCCGAGGGCCGCACCTACACGTCGTCGGTGAGTGAAAAGGGGAAAGGGCATGGCTTCGAGGGCAGTGGCCCACAGATTTTTGTTCCGGGAAAGGAAATTCGGCAAAAAACTGAGGGAATCATTGGGATCCATTGGTTTGCGATGGGCCCCCCTCAGTCAGCGGTGTCCGGACAATTGAGCACCAAAAAAGACGGATAATTGGGCACCTTAGAATTAAGCTTAGGCCTAGGCTTATATAGACTTGTTTAAGCTTAGACCAAAATTTGCATTCATAACTTCGTCTGGAGCCTCGATCAGAACTGATCTGATCTGCTTCATACTTCAATCGATTGATCGAAAAAACCTCAGACTTTGACAACTCTCTAGGCTTACGTGTTTCTATTCCACTGCTAAACCCAGAATTGTGTTGCAGTGGTTTGCGCCGGCGCGGCCTTGAGAGCCCCTTTTGCGCGATTAATTAAGTGGGAATGGAGCATGTGTAACAAATGTAGCGGCGCCCCCAATTGTCCCTTTGTGGCCCAACAAATTGGTTCTCCAATTTCAGCAGCAGCAAGAGGAGAGTGTGCGCCAGATGGAGGAGATTCGCCACGTAAAACCACTGATTTGATTAGTGCCCCAATAATGTGGGCCTTTTTCTCTTTCAGACGAACGCAACTCTGGACGTGGTAAGGACCGAGGGGGAACTGGGAGAAATTTGGGGAATAGTAAAATGGAAAATGCGCGCAAAAGAACAATGGAATAAAAGAATTGGAAGAGGGAAGAAAAACGGGGAAATTGTGGCACAAAGAAAAATGGGCTAAAATGGATTGTTGAAACAAAAGAGGTGCCAAAAAATGACGCTAAAATATCGATTTAAATTCAAAATTAAAAAGTGGCGCCAAAAGGACTATTCAAATAATTCGAAAGTGAAAATGGGGTCTAAAGGCCACTGTCATCTTTCATTTTAATTCATAATAACTTATTAAATTTTCATATCACTACAATTTTTGCATTAGGAATGAAATAAATCCCAATTTGTACGCAAATCTGCAAATGAATTTGGCAAGGCAATGGCGCACTTTGTTCAGGGCCAATCGGACTCATTTCGGGCGCAGACCGAACAGGCGGCCATTCGCGTGAGTCAACTCTTCAAAATGGCAGTCATTTATTTTGGCGAAAAATTACTAATTAAATTGGCAAAAGAACATTATTCCAAGACTGGCAGAGTATGCAAAAAGAGGAGAGTTTCGCCAAAATAAAAGAATTTTTAGCTGCTGGTGCACGAAATGTACCGGCACGAAATGTCCCGCTTCAGAAAATGCACGAAATGTCCCAGAATTTGATATAAAAAATAATAATAATAACACCTAATTGGAATTATTTCAAATTTTCTTGAATGGTTCTCCCCCCTAATATCCGTCAACTTTGACTCCAAATTCTGGGACATTTCGTACATTTTCTGAAGCGGGACATTTCGTGTACGCGCCATTTTTAGCCAAAATAAATGTTTGTTTCGCCAAAATAATATTTTCTCTTTCAAAATTTTGGCTAGATTTTGGCATTCTGTTCAAGCTTAAAGGCCATCTTTTTTTAGATTGTGACTCCCTTCTACAAGAAGGACGATAAGCCGGGCGCCGAGATGCGCATCGGCTCGAACGCGGCAGACCTGAGCGCCAAATTTGCGCAGGCGGAGGGCGCCGACTACAAGGCGGAGCGCACCGCGGAGCACTTCCGCATGCAGATCATCGAGCCCAAAGTGGTCTCGCACGCCCACATACCAGGTAAGCAAAAATTGGATTTAGGACATTTTGGCGCTTTTAAATTTATACCTACTGACCAAATGTGAAAAGTGAAAACTGATAAGACTATTTTTGGAGGGTAAATTTGATAGAACTGTCTGAAAATTTTTATCAAGCTTGGTATCAAATTAAAGTTAAGAAATAGCTTAACAAGGTTACGTGTTTTGATTTTATTTTTAGCAATTTTTATTGTGGGAATTTTTGAAAAAATATTGGGCCATTTTTGGAGGTACATTTCTAGGAAATAGTAGAACTCTCGGAAAACTTGACGAGATATCAAGTATTTGATATCACAAAAGCTAACGAATCGTTTAACAAAGTTAGTACGTGTTTTTATTTTAGCCACTTTTAAAGATTTACATTTTGACAATTTTCAATCATCAGTTAAATATTTTTTTTCATTTAGGCATTTTGATCTCTTCAAATTTGTGTTGTTCAGCGCACGCCACACGGGACTACGCTCGCCGCCATCTGGTGGACGACTTCCCGTCGCTGCACGGGAAGCGCTCCTTCATCGATCTGGAGGCGATGGAGCAGCGCAAGCTGCGCCAGCAGCGCATACTCCCCGAGGCGGGCGACCGGGACCGCGACCTGGAGAAGTACCTGAAGAACAGGGACGACGACAAGCAGTGGAAGACGCCCTGGCCGGCACAGAAGGCGAGCATGGGGTTGTCAAAATGGAAATGGAAATGGCTAAAAAATTGAACATAAAGGATCGATTGTTGATCAATCAATAATCATTAATCACTTACTGATCAGAAAGGTGTGAAAAACAATCGCTTATAGGAAGACTCGAAAAAACATTACATACCAATATATTGTTGTTTGCTTTTAGCCGGACGACGATTCGCTGCGTGAAATGGACCGTTTGCGTCAAGTGAGCGCCCATTTGGTAGTGCAAAATTTTATGCGATCCCCCATTTTTAGAACATTGATCACCTGCAGAAGGTCAGTACCGAGCCTATTTTGTTGCTGGCGCCACCCGATCGAACGGTTCAAAAAGCGGTTTTTCGTTCTTAAACTATTTTGCGACAAATTCAAATTTTAATCGATCGAATGGCTGCCCAAGCTTGGGCATGTTTGTGCACTTGCTTTTGGCATTTCCGCCTTGCTCGTCAAAATTGGCACATTCCCGTTGGAGAAAGAGCTTGGCTTTCGCTTTGCGTGTGTGGCTTCATGGTCCCACAGGCGTCGATGCGGCGCAGCAAGTCGCTGGACGAACTGCGCCCGCTGAAGCCCGCCAGAGTGGAACCGCCACAGCCGGCACGGATTCTGCCCAGACGCGAGCAGAGTTCAACGGCACGGGCACGTCCAGCCATTGGTGCAACAGCGACGACCAAAATCCAGGTGAGCGATGCGAGGGAACTGGTCGGGGCAAAAGAGACGCGATCTGGGACTGATCTGTCGCTTCTGTGGTTGATCTGATTGATCTGACGATGTGACCCCATTCTGATCAATCTGAATTCGCTTAACCTATTATCTACCTCATCCACTTGAGGCACACGGTTAGGTTCTGGTTGTTGATTATGGATATCTAATCTGTTTTTTCTGTGATTAATTCAAAATCTTAGTGATCTGATCCGTCTGAACTGGGTCTGCCCTTTTGATCTGTCTGCTTTATCAATGTCTGATCAGTGATCAATGATTAGAGTCTGATCTTAGAAACAAAATTTTCATATCACCATTTTATTTTTTTTTGAGCCTACTCTTCCCAATCACGCGGATGAGCAACAGTTCGAATTTTATCGACGACGCACTCGTCACACCGGTCACCGCAAGCATTGGATGGACGCAAATGGCTGTGAGGGCGAAGCGGAGGAAGAGAGCTGGAGCCTCTCGGAGGCGGAAGGCACGGACAGCAGCGACACAACGGTGGGAACTGGGGACCGGGAAATTGTAATTTTGGGATCAAATATCGATCGAGCTTAGAAACATTTGCTGTTTTGGCGCCAATTTGAATTTACAAAATGAATAGACAGACATCAAAAAAGTCACTAGGTGACTGGACTAGTGCCAATGCCAAAAGTCATTAGGAATGATTCGCCTCATTTGATCTGAAGGCAGATATGTAGATGATCTAATTTGTTCAGATCAAGAAAGTTAGTTTTCGGGCCAGATCCATCAGTTTTGGTCCAACCAGATCAATTCTTGGGTAGATCAGTCTAATAAGCCGGCACTCAAAAATCGGCCAAATTCAGTTACCAAATCTAATCCAGAGGGACTTGACACTCGAGATGAGTACTCTTTTATGCGCTTTATCCACTTTAAGCCCACGCTTTTTCGCATCTTCCATTCAAAAGGCGCCTTTCTTTTACTTTTTTAGTTTTTAACTCATTCACAATAGCGCTTTTGGGGGCTAAAAAGCGGCGCAAAAAGTGTGCTGACATTTGATCCCAAAACAACAATACTATAGCAAAAGTAACAGAGCTCTGGACGGGCTTGGATGCCACTATTTTTGTGCGCCACTGCCGCACAGTGTTTACTTGTCGCGCACAAAAAGCACTCAATGTGTTCGGGCGCAGTCAAAAAATGCGGCGGCGGCGGACCGGTCCAGCGGGTGGGAGGCTTGTCGCTCTTGAGATGCCGCTGCGCGAGAAAAGTGAGCCTCCCCCAGCAGCACAGCGGCGCATTCACATTCACATTGTTCGCGGCGGCCGGCGCTTAGTTTGTGAATGGGCCGAACACACTGGCGCGCAGGGGAAGAGGGAGATCAGTGCCTCTTCCTCTTGTGTCTCTTGCCTCCGCGTTTTAGGATGTTTCAGCGGCGAGTCCCGCCCATAATGTCGACACTCCAAAATGTCGATATTAAATCTGGTATTTTTGCGGTATCGACATTTAGAGTGTCGACATTATGGGCGTCGATATTTTGGGTGTCGACATTTTGGGTGACCCCTTTTAGCGCCAAACCTTTCATTGCCCGGGTGCTTGACGAGTCTTTAGGTCACATAACTCAATTAGTGTTTAAGTTAAATTTTTGAATTAGATGCCATTTTGGGGTCAAAAGAGTGCCTCATCCATCGGTCTGTTCAGCGCCCTTGTGGCCCGGGAATAGGCCAAGTTATGGCCAAATGTTTGGAAATCGCCCATTTGCCCTGTTTTTTGGCTATTTATTTGCCAGCTTCATTCTTGTTTTATGGCTCTACAAAGTACAAAGTGGCTGGGCAGAAGAAAGATTCCCCGTCGCCCCTATGTCTCATTCCCATGTGCCCTCTTCTTTTTTGCCTCAGAGTCCCATTCTTTCAGCTCACGCCTCCACACCTGTGCTGCTCCACGCAACTCCCAGTGCCGGCGTTGCTCATTCAGCCCAGACACTACAAACGGCACGTCAACGGAACAAACGCAAAGCGGGTGAGCCAATTGGTATTTCCCTTTTGTGCAATGATTGGGATGGAATGTCGTGTCTTCAAAAATGGCTCTGACACAAATTTTTAGCCAAAATCTAATTTTACCGCCCGCCAAAAGTCGGCACACGTTTAAGCTTTGAGGATTACCTAAATGAAAATCAACAATTTATATTTATATATTACTATTCATCACCTCATCAGCGATGGATTCGTACCAATTTTGGCGCGCTAATCCCGCCTCTCTTTTTGCGGGCCTTTGTGTGTTTGTTGTTGCTCCGTTTCCAATACGGCTTATGCGCTCCCACCAAACGCTGTTGCAGCCAGCAACAGCGCCTTCTTGCACAAACACTGGGACTGCGGACCAAAAAGGAAGGAGAGAGGGATAGACCGGCCCCGGCACACGAGCATAATGGTCCCCCAGCGCAAATGGCTGGCGACTGTACAAACCGATACAAACCGATGATACAAATGCGTCTCCCTTTTGCGTCGCTTCTTCCCGCTGCGCTTTTTGTCTCAGGCACTCCCACACCGGCCAAGCCAGTCAGCCAGCCGACAGGCCAAGGCTGGAGACACACAACAACAACACTGCTGTTCCCCCATCTGTTTTGGCCAAATGTGTGCATTCGTACGCATGACCGATGTCTCGTCTCTTCTTCATTCGCTTCCTCATTTCTTTTCCAGCCCTACTCTTCCTTGATCATCCCACTCTCTTTTCTCTCTTCACACCAATCAAATTTCTTCCTCATTCCATACCTTTCGTGTCGAATAACAACAACATTTTATTTATTATCTTTACATATAATTCTCCCTCTTCTCTTCCTTTTTAATTCAATCCACATCGTCCCTTGTTCATTCTCTTTCTCTTCCTATATTTTACAGTCTAACCTATTCTCTCGCTTAGTTACCTAGCAATCACTCTTCTCTTCCGTCTTTTTCCTTCTCTTGTCATCATTCACCTCTTCTTCGTTCTCGTCCCTTTCCTTCTTTCACCCTTTATCATCCACTCATCCATTACTCTTTTGGAAAAGAAAGCGATCAACATTTCATCAGTCCCGATCGTTTGGCACTACTACCCTTTGGCGCCTTTATGCCGCTCGTTCCTCCACTGGTGCCACTGGTGGTGCGCTCGGTGTGCGCTAGTCCACCACAGAATGCGGCTCAAATTGCGCTGAGCGCGGCGGACGACGTGCGTGGCTCGGCCACCTGCTCCACGCTGTTCGCGGAGGACGACCGGACCACCACCACCGAGAGTGGCGCCAGGGAAGAGGAGCCATTTGAGCGCATCGACGACTTTCCGCATTTGCCTAGTGCTGCACAAGGAGCAGAGAAAGAGGCGCAGCCGCCGCCGCTGCTTGTGGCGCGCCAAATGCGCTTTTTGGCCTATGAGCCGAGCGAGGAGGCAAACACCAAATTTTTGGGGCGAAAAAACCAATCAGCAATTTGGGGTTTTTATTTTATTTACGCACAAAGCGCTAAGGTCTCAGATGATTGGTAACAATGCGTCAATTCTAAATGTAAAGTAAATCAAGTGGGCATATTACGTCTTATACATTATCCAAAAATAATTTTTTGTGATGAAGCTTTTTGATCACAACTAAAGCTCACGGTGAAATAGGCCCTGGACTTAAATTACCACACTTGACTACACTTTTGGCTTATGAGATGACAAATGTCTTGTATCTGCTAGACTTGGGGAATAGTGTCGGGCCAAATGTCGGATAGCAAAATCGAACACGGCAACATTCGGTTTTTCCATATGATTTAAGCCTTCGACAATTTACCAAATTTTTGTTTCAGTTTGACGCGTCCCCTCGAGTGAAGCCGCAGCCGCGCGAGCGTCGCCTGGAGCCCACGCGTGCGCACAAACCCGTCCAGGCGGAACGCGACGCGCCCACCGAGCATTGGGTGCGCAACTTTCTTCTCGTCGAGCGCGAGCACGGCGCCGACATTTGCGAGTGGCGCAGCACCGGCACAATGCACACCGGCGGATCACACTCCTCCGCAATGGTAGAGGCCCTAAATGCAATCTTTGATTCGATAGACGCATCTTAAACTTTGAATTTGAGCTAAGTTACTCTTGTAGACATTGTGGAACTTTCAATGCCTAAGTTAGTCATTTACTAAGTTTATTTTGGATTCTTAAGCACCTAGTTAAATCAAGTTATCTTATGTAGTTATCTCCAAGCATTATCAATTTCTGAGCTTGGGTGGATAGCCAAAAGACTACGTTTTTCCCAACTTAGCCCTCGCCGCCGCAACGCATTGCCTATGGGCCCGTCCACCAGACGCAGCAACAGCCAAAGTCGATTCTGCGTCAACATCAGCACCAGTACACTGTGGAGCAGCAAGGCGAGCAGCCGGGCATGTACTGGGAGGTAAAAGGCAAATGGGCGGATGATGAGTAACGAGAAGGGTAGATGGGGGACAAATTTGAGGTCGAGAGAATGTCGAAGGCATATAAATAAATTAAGACAGAATACGAGAATGCAAAGATGATGAACGAAATGACGAGATGAGGATAAGGATCAACTATGAGGACTAGGAAAAGTGGGAGGAGGTAGGACGAGTTGAGGATGAAGAATTTGAGAAATTTGGATGAATAAAGAAATGAGGATGATAAAGAGAAAGGAGCTGAGAACGGGTAGATGAGGATGACGAAGATGAAGGATTAGATAAGAATGATTACGAAGATCAAAAAGATAGAATAGTAAAGTAATTGAGAGGAAAAGGATACAAAGGATGAAAGGCAACGAATGAAGAAGAAATTAGAATTAGAGGTGAGTTGAGTGGGGATGAAACGATGAAACCAAAGATAAGGATGAGACATGAAGAAGAGGAAGATCGGAATAAAGGAGAAAGGACGAGAGCGAGTGCAGAAATTTTAGCTTCAATTCCAAATGCTCTTGATCTGTTGTTTTGTGCCTCCAGGATCGCGGCGAGATTGGCATCAGTGGAGCGGATGAAGAGCTGTATGAACAGATGCAGCGTAATTTGGCGCTGCAGCGCCAGCCCAGTCCCCGTCCGAGTGCGTACCCGGTGGCGCCCTTCAACGGGCCCTTTTTTCGGCTGCACGAGCTCAGCCCGGACGGGCGAAGCGCTCGACCAGTACAACAGCAGCAGCAACTCTACCAACCAAATCAACAATTTTCTGCCGGTGAGCTGACCCCATTTTGAGTTTTGGAAACTTCCCACTTGTTGGAAATTTTTTTGAGAATAAATAAAAGTAAATCGATTGATATAAACGAAAGTGAATGATCTATTGTACATAGATATTTGAATATCAATCAGTAGATAGATTGATGTTACTAATTGATTGATATTAATTAAAAATGATTGAACGATTGATATTTTCATATGGATCAAATAACGAATAATCGATCAACCGCTTGATTGATTGGTCTCTAAATTCGTTTCTGGCAATTAAAACTTTGAGCATACTAATTCAATTTTAAAATGTTTTAAGCCAATAAATGAATATTAAATTTGTTGATAATTCAGTACCACCACCACCTCCCCCTCCGCCTCCGCCCGGCTGGTCAATGCGCGAGGCACAAGAAGAACTACAACAGCAACAACACCTAAGCGAGGAGCCAACCGAAGACGCGATTGTGATCAGTTGGCCGCCGGAGACGGCGCAAAAGCCCCGCGTGGAGGTGCCTCCGCCGCGCAATGTGAAGGACCCAGAGCGAATGGAGGAGTTCCTGCGCCAGGAGCGCCTCCAAGAGGAGGCCGAGCGCCAAAAGCAGGAAAAGGAGGCGGCCCTCTGGGAGAAGCAGGTGCGCAAAAAGAGAAGTCTATCAACAAAATGACCTGACTGATAAGCCTTTTAGCTTAAACAGTCAAACTTTAGTTTAACATTTATGCATCGAATAAGCATAGACTTTTACTAGATGTTTATGATAAATTTTATAAGATTATGTAGAACATAAGCTTAGGATACTTAGCATATGACTGACTGATCTAATGTTTAAGGATTATTTTCTTAGGCCTAGCATAATCTGACTATATGTCCAGCTTAACCATCTAAACTAAATAATTCTATCACTGTCTTTAAGGCATTCTAAGCCTGTTTCTAATCATTAAGCTAGTGCTAGTACAATGGCCGGCCCAACAATGCTAGTACATCCGCCTCAGTTCATCTTAGTCTAGGTGTGATTAGATGGTCTGACTAAGTCTAACAATCCGATTAGGCCAATTCTGATTCCAATGGGAGGTATAATATGTGTTCTTTTGGCGCCTCAGATGCGCGCAGTGCACATCCAGAACGAGCTGTTGGCGCACCTGCCCTCCAAACGACAACAAATGGGCGGCGGCAGCCTGCAGCCGTCGCCTGCCGAAACGTACGGTGGAGGCGCGACCAGCTCGGCGGAGAATGGCGGCCCCCCGGGCACGTCCGTCTCGCAGCAGATGTCACCGCCGCAGCGTGCCATCCGCGTCTACGAAGCGCGACCAATCTCGTCCAGCGCTGCTGCACCGAGTCAGTTGGCAATCATTTGTACTTAAATGGATATAGAAAGACGAGACAAAGACCCAAAGACGGCATTATTAAAAATCAATTGTGGGAATTTTGGGCTGTGGGGATTCTGATGAGATGATGAGTCTCAAATATTGGCATCTTGGATGGGGCGAAAATCGATATTAAAACTTAAAAGTTAACCAGAAAGGAAATGGATCATGGGGAATCGATTGGACCTATCATCAGCTCGCTAGGCCAAGGTCGAACCAAGTTAAACCGGTAAAGGGGTCTTTAACTTTTAAGGTTCATGTATGTATAATGTATGCCATTGAGCGGATGTAACACCCAAAAATCCTGTTTTTTAAAGAAATTTTCGAACATCTCGCAATCGGTCAAAATGCTTCTCTGGGCCTCTCGCTCAAATGCTCGGCCTTGCCCTAATCAAGAGCCTCGTCAAAATGGGCCCAAAATATGTGCCTAAGCCTCACTTCCTTACAGTCACCAGTCCCGACTCGGACTTTGTGTCGGGCGAGCCCTCTCCGCAGCAGCAGACGTGGCGCCGCACCTATTTGGTGGACCCGTTCGCGGAGGAGCGCATCGACGAGCGCAACGAGATCCTGACCAGCGAGGAGCGTCTCGCACGGGAACACTTCCAAATTGACTTGCTGGCGCGCCGCGACCGCTTCATTGAGCGCCCGGAGCCAACCATCCAGGTCAGTCAGATCAATGGAGTCATGGCACAAAAACAAAAAAGACAATCAATGTACCGCAGTTTCTGATATTCTGTATCATTGGTTTTTCGGTGCTCAGAGTTGAAACTTTCCTCTAGAATCAGTCGGGAAGCCGGTGTTTGGGACTAGAATAACGTTTAGTGTTTGGTTGCTGGCTTGTTCAATTTTGTGCAAAACAAAAGTGTCCATAAACTATCGAATGGGCCGCTATTATTGTAATTTCATAATGGCTTTGGGGAAGTTGTGGCTTATTCATTAGGTACAAGCCAGGGCCTTACGGGTTTTAATGTTAATTAACCGGGGATCAAGCGTTGAGAGTTTCTCAAGAGTCAAGTTCCATCTCCACACGAGACTTTACTAATAAAAGCTTAACGATAACGAATCCGAATCGTAAGGTGCTGTATGTTTTGAGTCTACTGTCGCAACCCAAAATGAATGGGAATTTGTTATTAGCGCTTGAATGCCCTCTGAGCCGAGCTTAAAACAATACGCCAATGCCAATGTTTATACTTAAAACTTTACCACAAGATTTGAATGACTCCATTGCCCCTCATGGTGCAGGTGAATCGGCTGGGCAAGCGCTGGCAGCCGCCGCCCGAGAAGCCCTATCGCTGGCCTTCGCCGGCACCGCAACGCTATTCGCCCATCACAGTGCAGACCGCGACGAATGGGCACACCGCCGTCGCAGCACAAAATGGCGGCGCCTCGCCTCGCGTTGACCTGGTCGAGGCGGCCGAGCACAAGTGGACGCCGGTGCTGCGCGAGGTGCCCTACCCGGTGGAGACGAAGGCGTTCGAACCGCTCGAGCCGGAAGAGCCCATCCGGGGCAGCGGCGTCGGGCCGCTGGACGCGCCGGCGCAGCGCCAAACGCACGGGTGGGTGTGCCAAATCGGAGGGTAAAGATTGAACAAAAAAGATTCAATTATGACAATATCTGATCGATTCTAATCATCTCAGGTCAACGACCATTTTTGATTGATTCTAATCATCTCATGTCAATGACCATTTTGAGTCGGGAATTTGCGAAAATTTCGAAAAATTTCCGGACTATATTTGGGACCCATGGGGAGCCATCGCTCCTGCGCTCAAGGGGCACTCAATCAAAAAAAAATACACAAAAATTGTTTTTGAATTCTAGTGCTGAGATTGGAATTAGGAGCCCAAAATCGACTTCGTTACTTCCAGAACCTACTTTAAAACGTAATCTTTTTTGGAGGGCTGGCTCTTTTAGGTCCAGTGGGGAAATATTGAGGACGACGAATAGTCGCACAATTGGGTCCACGAATTGGGGATGTTCTTTGTTCTCCGACTTCAATGTTCGAATTTAAACATTCGACGCAGCCTCTCAGTGATCAAACATTGCAAACAAACAGCGGCCGTCTGTCTTGGCCCTTTTTTGGACGACTATGTCCTGTCGGCTATAGGTGGGGATGGGGATTGAGGCATTCTACAAAAAAGTAGAACGAATACTTAGCATCACGAATTGGGATGTTCATAAACTAGCCTAGAAAAAGTGTGTTTTCACGATCACACTCTTCACTCTTTATAATAAGATTTGAGCAAGTCTGTCCAGATCACGTCAGATCAGATTGGATCGAGTTGTTTGGCGGTCTCCTCAACTTAAATGACTTGATTAGAGAGCGATTCTATTGCAGGCTGGTGCGCCCTTCGCCGGACGGCTCGCATCGTCCACGCACGGAATTTGGCGGTGCGCGGCACGCCCCAGCGGGCGGATTTGTGCCGCACGCGCCCAACGTGCGCAAAGTGCCCGCAAGCGGTGGCGGCAATCGCAGAAGCAGCGCACAGGAGAGAGAGCTGCAACAACCGTCGCAAAAAGTGCGGCAAAGAGAACAACACTCTGAGATGAGCAGCCCGGTGGAGAAGACGCACCACCGAGGGAATAATGGCGCCAGCAGCAGAGCAAGGGGTAAGCGTTGGGAAAACAAACGGAAAGAATTTCCTTTCTCCCATCGGCAAAAGCGGATAACACTCTACAAAATGGCATTTGGACGGGAATTGGATTCAATTCAATTTGGGCCCAATTTTATATACATATCTTTAGATAGAGCATACATTGGGCTATCCAATGGCATCGGATTCAAATATTAGAAAATTCAAAAATGTTAAAATTATGGATATTCTTCGTTTGAACGTGCTTAGCTTCTTAACAGGCAAAAACAGAAGCAAATTCTGTTGTTACTAGTGTAGTAAGATAATATTCAAGGCGCTCGCGTTGCGGCATCAGAAGCGCCACCGGAAAGCGACTACGGCACCGGCGAAGGCGAGTACTACGATGGCGCCTCGGTCGACGCGGAGTACGAGTTTGAGCAGCCGCCGCTGCCACGGCACTCGTCCACCGTGGTCACTGTGGGCCCGCTGCCGCGCGTCGACGTCCGCCGACGCGTGCGCACCATCGAAGTGCACGCCGAGCGCAGCAAAAGTGCCGCGCCGGAGCGCAGCCGCGGGCGCTCCCCGTCCGCGCAGCGCAGCGCAGAGCACTTCCAGCGGCTTACCGCGCCCAGTCCGGCGCCGGCCAGCTACGAGCGCGCGCGTCGCTACGTGCCGCCGGCGCTCCCACCCGCATACAAGGTTTGTAGGGTTTTTCAGAAAATTGAAGTTTGTAACTTTCCCCCAAAGGCTACATTTTTTGTGTGCACTAATAAACCGAGGAATTGCTTAAGGCTTTAACTGAGAACACTAACTCTAAGTTTAGGCTGCTTTAAAGTTAGTCGGAAACTACAAATTGTTTCCCCTAGATATAGATTGATCTCAAATTAAGCTGTCTACATGAACGACTCCCGAAGTTGATGAACTAAATCTAGGCCATGGTCACATTTAAATAAATACTTTATTTTGGCTGGTCCCTGGTGGTCCCTTTGGAAATAGCCTAAGATAATTTATGTATCTAATCACACTTTAGCTTAACCATTTGAAAACTTGGTCTAAGCTAGTCTAGACCTGAGCTCTAAGCTTAATCTTTTAGTGTGGTCCAAACTCGCTGGGCTTTATCTAAGTCTCTAAGTTTATGGCTACTTTAAAGTTAGTCAGAACCTATAAATATAAGTTTGATTGCTTTTAATCATACCCACATGAGTGATGTCAATAAACATATAGCTTAAATTTTCTGAACTTGCATATAGTCTAGTCGTTTTGTCTAGACAAAGTCTTGCCCTAGCTGTTCATGCTCGGTAAAACAAATTGTTTTAATTGTACCCATTCTTCTCGCTTCAGCAACGCGCCGAAAATGGCAGAGCGGCACGACCTCCCGTGCCGGAGCGGCACACGCGTCGCATGATTGACGCAATGCAGAATTCCGCATCCGCGTACAATCGCACTCCATCGGTCGCCAAATACGCAGTGTCGCCCACACAACATGGTGCTTCTGTTCGACGCGCCAGTGGCGGCACAACCGCGGCGTTGGCACAACGCGCAGCGCCCGACGAACGCCGGCGTCGAAGCAGTGCCGCACGCGGCGAGACGCCGGAGCGGCGAACTTCGGCAGGCGAGTACCACCGCATTGTGCCGACTCGCTTTGAAGACGCTGGCGACGAACGCAGACGCCAAGAAAGTGCCGAAGCGCGTCGACGTCGCAGCAGTGCGATGCGTGCCGAGACGCCGGAGCGTCGACAGCAGCCCGGAGACCGTCGAGTTGTGCCGCCCTCGACGCACTACGACGACGCGGGCGAAGTGCGCAGCTACCGCGCGGAACGCACCGTGGAGCACAGACGCTACGCGGCGCGCAAACAATGATCGCGTGGCGCGCGCGCGACAGAATGCCACAAATCTTGCCAATTGCCTCCAATGGACCAACACGAAGCGATGAAAGCCGATGGAGGACGGAGTGGACAGCGGACCCCTAAAAGCCCTGTGAGCGGAGTGAATGGAATGTGGCGGCGGGAAGGCAGGAATTGATGCGAACGAGCAGCACCAGGTTAGATCTCAAAAAGTCAGGTTGGTCAACTGCTGGGCACTTGCGACCATTTGTGCAAGTGGTTAGGGCAACGGGGGAGCATTTGAGAAGCCATAACTGGGCTAAGACTGAAGTTAAACATTTGAATAAGATGTCATTTCGAAGCTGAAAGTGTGCTCTAGCAAAAATATAATCAGTCGTCGGATAGCCGCAAAATTGGCCAAGTTTTGGCCAAATATTTGGGATCTCTCCTCTAGCTCAATCCTGTTATCAAGTTTTAGCTTGTCAAAGGCCCGCTCAAACAAGATAGGTAATTGCGGCCACTCTTTTGATTCAAAAATGTTGTGGTTTAGAATACATAGTTTTTCAGTCAAACATTTTGGGCCTTAAAATGCAAATGTCAAGCTAGGTATCGCTAAATGTTTAGGACAGAGCAAAGACGGTAGATAAATTTTCAGATTTTTTAAATCTTGACCAAAATCTTAAACAAATTCGCGACGGGAATGTGCCAAGTGCTATAATTGTTTTGCAATGCCGTTGCTTTCGCTTACACTTGTGCGCGCTTCTTTGGCTTCCACATTTCCATGTTTTGCGATTACACTCAGCGTTTTCTCCCCTTTTCAGGCTCGTCCCATCCCCAAAGTGGTGAGTCCCACACATTTGTGTGCTGTCCATTCGCCGTTTGTTGCGCTTCATCTGATTTTGAAGTGTTGCTTTTTCAAAACATTTGGCGCTTTCCAGGAGCGCCAACAGGACCAGTCAGTGCAAAAGGTGTGTTGTGCTGTGTCGCGAAAAAAATCGAGTATTTCTGGCTCTTTTCTGTTGGACTTGATGGCCTTTCCAGTCATGTACTGCTAGAATTTGATGGCCTTCGAGTTCAAGCAGTATCCAAAAGCATGAAATTGTCGAATGTGTACCACAATAGAAAAGAGCCAGCCAATTTTCTTTTTCATTTCGTGTGCATTGTCTAATTCGCTGTTGTGTGTCAGGAACGCGAAATGCTGGAGAGTCGCTCCAGCGCCCATGAGAGCAGGCACAGCGGATACGTGACTGTAAGGCCTCAAGAGCGGAAATTTTGGCCAAGCCAGGGACAATAAGCTTAATCTTTGTCCAAATAAGCTCGATTTTGGGCTTGGCATGGGCGCTATATCGATACAAAGGCTCAAAGCCCTTGTTGGTCTTGGCCAACATTGCGCGTCTTCTTGACCATGAACTGGCAAGAATTTTCACATTCAAAGCATCTGGCCGAACAAATCGACCAAATATGGGCCCTTCAAAATTCGCTTCTCAAGTCATTTTCAACATAGAAATATTTGGCACGCCATTTCTGTTGGCACCTGTTTTGCTCTGTTTCTTTTCGCTCCATGTATGTGAATGTCTTTTACTTGTTCCTTCAATGTTCGTCAGTTCATCACTCAACAATAAAACATTCGCTTCCAAATTTCCATTATTTGAAGCCAAGAGCCACACCCAAATGTCGTCTCTCTATTTTTCCACCCATCATTTATGTCATTATATTATGTGCACTCACTTGTTGCGTATCATTTCTCATTTCCCACTCATCTCCAATTTCCATTCATCCAACTGTTGTCTGCCTCCAAAGGACTCCTCGTGGCAGTTCAACACTTCCTTCTCGCCGCGTTCCCTGGTGCTGGTCAACGGAGGCGAGGCGGCGAATGAGCAGCAGCAGCAGCTGCTGCTCAAGGTGCGCACCAGCGCCTCGTCCGGGGTCGGCAGCTCCTCGCTGGGCCCGTCGCCCCAACTGCAGAATGGACACAAGGTGTGCCGAAAAAACATTTGGCACGGCACCGAAAACGGCACACTCTCCAAGAACGGCATTTTAAACACCAATGGCACGGCTGCAAGAAAGCACTACAAGAACTCACGGCACCACTTAGACGGCATTTTAAGCACGCAGAACAGAATTTCAAGCACAACTAGTTGGCATAGGCACAGCTGAAACGGCAGGCGCATTCAAGAATGGCACAGCACAAAAGGGCACGAACCACACGAAGCCTGAAGCGTGAATGCGAATGCGACACTGGGCGACAAATGCTGGAAGGAATGACAGAACGGCAACAAACAAATGCTCAGATCCCCAGATGCCGCAAGGCAAAACAGAGCACGCCTGAACATGACCAGCAATGCCTACTTAGTATAGTATACAATCAATCGGCACCAGGTGCTGACGGCACACGGCTTAATCGTTAATCGGCACACTACATTTCAGATTTCACTAGTGCACAATGTTTACATGTCTACAATGTCTTCTTGCCAAAGAAATGGGAAATCTCTCTCAAACGCCTTTTTGGCATTTAGGCACTATTTTTGCATTCAAAAATGAACTGTCTTTTGTCATTGGTTTGATTGGCACTTTGAAACTGAACCGAAAAGTTTTTGCCACATTCATCTGTTTGAATTGCATTTTGTGCCTCACACTCGTTTTGGCTTTCGCCGCACTTTGCCGTGGCACTGCTTTTTGCACTTTTCATGGTGCCAAAACGGCACTCTAATGCTTTCATTCTTTTGCGCCCAGGAACGCGCCGTTGTGAAGGTGGAGACACCGGCGCCACTGGTGCGTCGCAAGGAAGTGGTGGAGGTGCGCCGCGAGGTGGTCAAGGCGCCCGCCGTCAAGCACACCGTGCACCGCATCGAGGAGAAGAAGCGCACCGAAGAGGTGGGTGCCCGAGCCCCCGTTTGAACTGTTTTGGCATTTTGGTTCCTCTCCCACTCAATATTGTAGTAAAATGGTTGAATAGGACGCATGCTCCAGACATAAGCTCTTAGAAAAGTTTATGAAGCGAAGCTTACATCTTTAAGATTATCTATGCCTACATTCTTATGAGTCGTACTTTAGTCTAAGTTTGTGATGTTTAACGCGGTCTAAGCCCAACCCAGAAAGGCACTTTCAGCTGGAACCAGTCATTTAGGCCGGTCTTTAACGCACAAAGATTGTCTAAGCCTAGGCGTTTAAGCCCCGTTTTTAGGCCAATTAATGGTCCAAGCTTTTCGACTGAAGAAGGGGCGGTAGAACCCCCTCATCATGCCTCTTTTTACGCTCTTAAAACTCCGTTTATTTTGACTCAGGTGGAGCGCCGCGTGTTGCGCAAGGAGCGTCGACACAAGTCTCGGCGCATGCATCGCTCGCACCACAGCAGCAGCGCAGCTGCCGGCGGCGGCCATCACGAGTACCACTACGGCTCATGGGGCGGCGGAGGCGGCGGTGGCGGCTTCCGTAGCAGTTCCGCCCAACGCGGCTACACCAACGGCTTCGGCCATGGTGAGGCCGTATTGGCTTTTAGAAGCGCTTTTAACCTAAAAACGGGCCTAAGCAAGATTAAAGCCTAAAGTTCAAAGCAAACTAAACCTGTTAAGCCTAAAGTTTAGACAAGACTAAGCCTGTTAAGCCGAAGGTTGTAGCTTGAATTGTAGCCATAGAATGTGTCAAGTACATGTAACATATTTGACAGATGACAGACAGACAGACATATCTTTAAGATGTTAGAAGAGAGGCAAGAATTGAGAAGGAAGTTACATAGCTATAGGAAGATGAGGAAAGGAAATAAGAAGGCGAAGTCGTAGTAGAAGATTGAGAGGAGAATGGGGAAAATGTGAATAGCTATCAAGGGGAAGACTAGAGAAGAGCAATTACTGATGAGGTGATGAGGAGGACTGGCAGACAAAAGATGAAGATGACTAGATGACAATTGAATGAGGCAGAGGGAAAGTAAGAAAAGGTGAAGGAAAAGGAATGGATAAGAAGACAATAATTTATAAAAAAATGAGAGGAGAAGGAAGAAGAAGAGTTAGGAAACAGGGGAAAAGAATGAGGCAGAAGAGAAAGCTGAAGGAAGAGAACGAAGAAGAAGACGAGATTATATGAAAAGGCGCGAAGGGATTGAAACAATGCAATGAGATGGAAAGAAAGTTGATTACTGATCAGTGATTAGTCATCTTTTGGGAATCGATTTTTTGTAAAAATCGATAAATTCGTCATCTTTTGGGAATCGACTTGTTTGGTAAAAATTTAAATTCTCGATTGTGCCATTTCCAGGCCATGGAGTGGAGCACCAGTTGCCGATCACCTACGAGGGCACTCGCAGTGCGCGTTCCGCGTTCGACTCGTCGGCCGCGAGTGACCACCGCTTTGGTGGCTTCCGCAACGGCTACGGCGGAGGCGGAATGGCGCACGCGCGCTACGGATCGCTGAGCGACTCGCTGCGACGCGGCGACCTCAAATACGTGCCGAACGGCGAGCTGCGCGTCAACGGTGAGAGAGCGGGAAAAAATCTTGACAAGATTTTTTTGTAAAATTTTGGAATTTTTCAAAAATAGGCTTTGACCTGTAAAATTCAAATTTTTTTTCAAAAAAATCAAAAATTAGAGTTGGAAATATAGAAACTATAATTTCTTAATTGCAAGATTTTTGCTTAACTACTGGATTTTAAAATTTCTAAAAATTGGCTTTGTCTTAAAAAAAAATTTTTTTTGTAAAATTTTCAAAACATTGCTGCAAATCAATTTAGTATCTAGATTTATTGATTTTTTCAAATTATATATTAATTTTTTGACTATACAAATGCTCATTTTTGAGCAATTTTCAATTAAGGACTAAACTTTGGCATTTTTCAAAAAAACAACTCTTAAAATTCGAATTTACTAAAAAATTGATTTTAAAAGGCGACGGCAAGGTGAAGCACCACCGCGTACACAAGGCGCACTCCACGCGCGACGTGTTCTACCGCGGCGATGGCGGCGCCGACCAGCACCACTACTCGTCGTTCCAACGCGGCGGGCCGCCGCCCCCAGAGCCGTTTGTGGAGTTCCCGCCCACACTGGACCGGCGCTCCGACTGGAGCGGTGGCCCGGAGCCGCCGCCGCATCGTCGCCACTTCGACGAGTTTGGCGCCGGCGCACCACGCGGCATCACTAAGGCGCGCTCATACGCCGACTGGGACGAGGGACGCGCCGCCTTCGGCAACAGGTCCGCACACTGGGGGGACAGGCGCCATTTGAGGGGCCGTAACTTGGCAATGGATTGAGCTAGAAGAGTGCCCCCAAAAGTGATTTTGTAGAGCTCTAAATGCACTACAAAATGGCATTTGGGCGTGGAATTGATTAGTCCAGTTGTGGCCGAGTTATGGCCAAAAAACGAGGAAAATGGGCGATTTCCAAACATTTGGCCATAACTTGGCCAATTCCGGGGCCACAAGGGAATTGAATAGTTCAAAAGAAAAAGCACTCTTTTAGCTCCCAAATGGCACCAAATTCAAAATTTTCGCTTAAACTTTGACTGAGTTATGGCCTGTCAAATGTCCCCACATTGCCCAATGCCTACTATTGTGGCACTTAACTTCGAAATTCTCGAGAGCGGATTCAAATTTTCTGGCTCTTTTCAAGTGTTTGGCGATATCTTTTGTATTCGACATTTTGTCCAATCCCCGCCTCTTACTGCGGTGGGGAAGGTTTCATCCTGGGGATTCAAATTATTGGCTTTAATCTTTTCATAGGTTATAGCTTATAGCCCATCAAAACCACTTTGTTCGCTCAAATTCTCTGTTTCAAATCAAAATTAAAATTAATTCCCCATGGGGCATTATTAGAATAAATTCAGTTTTTTGTTATCCACACCACAGGTACGACGATGACATGGCACGGCTGGAGCACGAGTTCCGCGACGCGCGTCTGATGAGAATACCGAACGGCAAAATGGACGAGAAGGAGCACCACCACAGAGTTTGCACATGCAAAAACAAAAAAGGGAGCGCACTTGGGACCGAATTTTACAGATCAAAGCCTCAAAATGGGACTTTTGTTGATCAGCACTGATCAACGGAAATCAAAAGTAATCGTTTCGCTTAGGAGCCATTCTAAAAATATATGTAGATTATCTTCCTGAGTCACATTTTGATGGTCTTTTGGATTGATTGATCACCGTTAATCAAAAGAGATCAATGCCAATCAGCACTTTGAGATCAGGCTTCGAATTGATTGTGTTCCATTGATTAATCTAGATCAATGACGATCAGCACTTTAATCAGATCAGCACTCTGATCATTTAAATCTTGAATTGATTGACCGCCATTGATCAATTAAGTTCAACGCTAATCAGCTTTTTTGATCAGTCTGATCAACACTGATCAGCTGATCAGCACTCTGATCATTTAAATCTTGAATTGATTGACCGCCATTGATCAATTAAGTTCAACGCTAATCAGCTTTTGATCAGTCTGATCAACTCTGATCAGCACTCTGATCGTTTAAAGCTATGTTTGGTGCCCAAAATTCGGTTCCCAAGTTTCGGTCCAACCACAAAATTTGGTACTTACTGGTTGGCATTTCTCTCTTCAATGTTTTGCGTGCAGGAGATTCCGGGCGGCTACGAGAGCTACTCGCGCGAGACCAAGGCGCACTCGTCGGCCCAGAAGCTGAACGGCAACAGCGCGGCACCGGCCGCCGAAGTGCAGGTCAGAATGGTTTGGGGATGTTGGGCTAAAACCACTTCTTATATCGCGTACAGTAGGCCAATCACGAAATCTGTCGAATACTTCAGCAAATGCCAATATGGCATCAATCACTTGATGTATCGATTTGACTCACTCTGAATCACATAGGCTGATCCAGACCTTCAAATTTGACTCCATTTAAGTCCAAGTGCAGATCGTTTTGATCAGACTTGAATTGATCCAATATTTGCACCGCCTTTTTGGCCACAAATCTTACACCAGTATCGTCCATTTTGATCACAAAATGTCAAATGTTTCTATTTGATCTGCCTAATCAGAAGGACACATCGATCACTTCTTTGAGATCAAGCCAGGGACAATACGTAAGATTAATACCCTGCTGGGCAGCCAAATTCTGATCGAAGTGGATCATCACATTTTTCCTGATCAGTGATCAGTCCAAGTGCAGATCGTTCTGATCAGACTTGTATTCATCCGATATTTGCACCGCCTTTTGGCCACAAATCTGACACCTGCATCGTCCATTTTGCTCATACAAAAATTGATTTTCAGTGAGGCGAGTGCCACTTGTGCCAGTTCGATGTGCCCGCGGATGAGTGAGAAAAGTGCCCTTGAGTGATGAAAGAACGAGACGACGTGATGCGACCCAAAAACAAAAATGTGACCGCTCACCTCCATTCCCGCCCGTCCCATTTCACTCCGTCCAAAGTCCTCCAAATCGTGTGCGGCGCCAAAGTCTCGCTATGCGGAATTACGATTCTGAGTTTTAGAATCAAATCTCAATTTTTTCGAATTTTTTGAAATTTTGGGATCAAATGTCACTTTTGGCGAATTTTTGGGATTAAATGTCACTTTTTGCGAATTTTTGAAATTTAGCCCTAAATGATCGTTTATTTTGAATTTAAATTTAGTCAAAATCAGAGGACTAAAAAGTAAAAAGTGATAGTTGAAGTCAAATTTTTGGGATTTTTTTTAATTCTAAAAGCGGCGAATTGATTCCAAAAACTTTGTGTGCGAGACTTTGGTGCGTTGAAAAACTCTGTCGCCCGTTCCCGAAAAAATGTCGGTGGTCACAACAGCCAAGCAACGAGGCCCACCGTGTGCTCAATGCCCTCCCCATTCTCTGCTGAAAATTCTACGCTGCTCTTCTCCCAACAAAACTGCCCTATCCAAACACGAAAAACCAGGTTTTGGGTCATTTTGGCGCATAACTTTGTGACCAACCAAGATCGACAAATGACCACATATGGGCTCATTCGATAGCCAACAATGGTGACTATTTTTGCAAAAAAGAATCCATTCAAATTGGCTTCTCAATGCTTGAGGTATGTTTTTTTGATTGAACTCAGGCCAAATGGGCCCAGTTGGGACGCGTTTTTGGGCCCTAACTTTGGAGTGGTTTGGCCAAACGAGTCCAACTCTTTCATTGGCCCCAAATAGCCCCTGACATTGGCTCTCAAATGGCCAAAATGTTCCCCAATTAGCGATGCTTAATTTTCTTAAAATTTGGCGCCGAAATGACCCAACCCTCAGACATCAAAATTTGTTCGGCCCCTTTCTATCACCGCATAAAAACTGCGCCAAAATTCATTTTTCGCAAATGAGCAGTTTTTGCGCCATTTTCTGTTTTTCAAAAGTGCCAAGCCTAATAGCACACATATTTGTCCCTTCTTCCCCTTTACTTAAAACCAATCCCTCAAATAGCTCCCTCAATTCTGACACAATTTTATGCGTGAGATTTATTTTGCGGTAGTGCTCCCAATAAATGATTCTTCGAAAGATGATTATTGATTAATGAATAATGATTAAGCATACATTAACATTATTAGTTATGTATTACTATTACTATGCTACACATACTAATAATAATGAATTAATTAAGGCTAAAAGCTCAGTGCTCAGCACCTCGGCCAAATTCAGAACATTGTTCTTGTAAAATTTTCAATGACTCTGGACCATTTTTGATCAATTAAAAATGTATAACACGGGCGGGAATTGAACCACCGACCCCACATTCCAAGCCGAATTATTAGGCAAATAAACTAATCTTTCACAGCGAAATCGCTGAACCGTATTTTGTTTAATAAACAGGGATAATGAAAAAGTAAGAGGCGCAGATTGAGAGAGGAAGAGATTCATTCAAAATTCAAAACGGAATGAATCGGTTTCTGATTGACATGGTTTCCATTAAAAATTGAATTTCTGCTTTCGTAATTATAATTACTAGGTATTAATTAAATTAAGGCAATTTATCAATGTTTCAAGGTGGACCAGATTGCGCAACACTACTTCGCCGCCTCATGCAATTTACAAGAGGCACTCAGACGTCCGATGCTCTACTCATGTTGGCTTAAAAAGGTAAACGATTACAACTGCCAATGATGGGATAGAAAAATCTAAAACTGTCTTTTACAGCACTATTCTCCGGTCGCGCAAAAGGAGTTGGAAGATTACGTCGGCCAAAGATTGCGACAGTTCTACGAAGAGGAGTTGGATGTCAAACTCGTCATGTACGACCAAATGCTCGATCATGTGCTCCGCATTGACCGCGTCTTCCGTCAACCTCAAGGCCATCTGCTCCTGATTGGCGTTTCGGGCTCAGGAAAGACCACCCTATCGCGTTTTGTCGCTTGGCTGAACGGATTTTTGACAGTCCAGGTATCAGATATCAGATGGTTATTAGTGCTATGGGATATAACATCGCAAAGTATTAGCTGGAAGTCAAACTTGCACGTCGCGTTGAGGAGGCAATTATTGTGTGGATCAGGATTCTCAAGCAAAGTCGCGATGAGTTGGAGGACGAGCGCGAAGCAAACATCAACCCGGAAATATTGCCAATTTCCCTGGAGATTCGAATTCAAAGGTTCAAAATTTTGAAAACGTGAAAAATATGTCTCATTCCAATTTCCCCCATCTAATCTCCTTTTCTTCTCCTCATCTTGCCTCGTAGAGGTGAGGACGAGTTTCTCCCCTTTTCTCATCCCCTTCTCTTCTCCTCATATCATCAGACTCTTCTTCAACATTCTTCTCTTCCTTACAACTGGAAGGCGCCCACTCTGGTCGAGCGCTCCGTGCTGGTCGACAGACGCGCCTCCCGATCTGGGAGCACCTCTGCAAGTCGGGCACTCGCCAATCCCATATTGTGAGTCAGAGGACACACCAGATAGCATTTGTGGCGCATTTTGGTTCTTTCAGCGTTCAAACGATGTGGGCCGCGTCTAAAATCCTGTCCGGACGGAATGCTTCCGGCGAGAGTGTCTACCTCAAAATGGACTCGAAAAAGGAATTGGTGACAAGAGAAGAAGAGAATTTTTGGTTCTTGTGCACGAAGCGCTGCTTATGTGATTTCCAAGTCTCATTTTCCATCCCAATTTCCATAATAAAAATGTAACTTTGACAACGACAACCTATTTAGCTGTCACTTAATAACGGCAAAAATTTATGTCTTTCTATTTTTGTTTGGTGTTTAATTAAAGTTTAATTTTTAACTAGGTTTTTCACTAATTTATGCCGATAGTGCCAGCCATCCACAAATGGAATTGGAGAACTTCCAAGTTCAACAAGCGGTATGTTTGTTATCCAATTAAGCCTGAATCAAGTGTCTAAACTTTAATATTGTTGAACAGGATGACGAAGGAAACGGCGAGGTCGATATCGTTCGAAGTGAAGAGGTGCTGATGGACGTGCAGACAATGGGAAGTTCCACTGCCACTATGGACCTGCTGGAAGTGCAGTCTTTTCCGTCGTCTGCTGGCCACATGAGGCAGATTGGTAAGCTATAGCTTTAGCTTAACAATTTTATAATTTGCTTATCCATTCCAATTTTTAGCTCATTCTCGAGGAAACCCATCTCCACGAATTGACGTGATCACGCAGAAGCGTTTCCCGGTGCAATCGTCACTTCTAAAGGTTTGCAGTCTTAGCAGAGCTAGAAACAAAATTCCGCAATTTCAGCAGTCGGCTCCGCAACAAATCGAAGGGTCCAGCCGGCTGAGCCAGAAGACGCACCGGACGACCCGCAAATCCAGAACGATCATCGACCATCCGGCCGCAGCCGCAAACGGCACAGCAGCAACAACATTTGCGCAGCAGCAGTCCAATTTGCTGCAAATGGTTGAAGAAATGCGGACGCAACCGCTGCCTTAAAGTTAATTAAAAGAGAAAATGTATTTTGACCTGTGGACCCACTGCGGACACCGGTCGTGTCGTCTGCGGTCTTGACAAAATACATTTTCTCTTTTAATTCACTTAATGTCAGCGGTTGCGTCCGCGTTTCTTGCAACCATTTGCAGTGAATGGGGCTGTTGCGGCGCATCTGGATGCTGCTGCTGCGCGTTTTTGGAGCTGCAGCCGGCTGGTCGTCTGGGAGACAGAAGATGGACGGGCAATGATGGTAAGTGGATTAATGAAAAGACAACGCTGGACAAAGAGAGCTTTTTTTCTTTTGGCTTTCTAATGACTTATATCTTTTATATTTCCAGTGTCTCCTTCGCCGGGCGAGAATCATCAGCAGCAGCACAAGAAAGTGGGTGACAAGTGGCAACAAGGAGAAGGATGCGTTGTTAAATTTCTCGTTTTTTTTTAGCAAAATGACTCGATTCAAAAAGGAACGGCGACAAAAGAAGAAGAAGGCAGTCAGTCGTTCCCAGGATGAGTGTTTAAAAATAGAAGCAATTATTAGATCGCACATTTTGTATAAATGATGAAACTTTGTATATAACCATTGACCTTTTTGAGATTTTTCACATACGACTAAATGGCTAATTTTAGGTGAAATAATTTTTTTGATTGATCATTGAATGAACCGTTCATCATTGGGCTTGCTGCTCGCACAGCTTCACGTTCTGCTGGTGAATTGACCGAATATCAAAGTAAGTAATGTCAAAGCTTCTTTAATGTATCAAAATCGATCTTTTCCCATCGAAATTGGCAGCTTTGGCCATAAAGAGGGCCATGATCCGGACCAGAAAAAAATTCGCTTTCGAATAGGCTATTGACCCGGGATTCGAAAATTTTTTCGGATTTTCAAAATCCAATGGACTATAGTCCATTGGATTTGCGAAATCCGGTTAAAATTTTAAACTCAAAACTTTAAAGCCAGATAGAAAGAGCATTAAATTCTGGTCAGAATCTGACCGACCGCAGCTTCTGAAAGTCAAAAATGGCCGAGTTATGGCCAATTGAAATCGGCCGGATAGAGCCCAGTGGGCATTCGCCGGAGTTTTCAATCGATCTTT
>VAHH01000106.1:0-51333 GCA_013357305.1 Radopholus similis
CGAAATTGATCTCGTCTAGTCGCAAGACAAGGGCAATCTGCTGCCTTTCCTGAAGAGCGCACTGCCGCTGTTGCGCCGCTCAATTCGCGCGGGCGAACAGGCCGAGTTGCGCCAGGCACTGGCACTGGACGCGGAACAACAAGGCGGCACCACCGAATCGCACTCGCCCACTGCACCGGTGAGCCAAAATCAATGGTTGTTTGTTAGTGGGTCAGCTATTCTGCTTCAAAATGGGGACAGCGAGCAGATCAGAGCTCCTTTATATTTCGCAACACTTGATCGCCTCATGCAGCACACCTTTCGATTCCTCTCATCATCGAGATGGGCCAATTTGGATTAGATTAGTAGTTGATTGTTTATGTTTGATATTGATCCGCTCGCCATGTGCCGTTATGCGCCAAACTTAGACCGATAGGGCTCTTCATGTGGTGATCAGGGGATAAGGCGTTGAAGATCAAGCATATATCACCTCTATGTGTTGTGAAACTCGTCTCGTCTTCGTTTGTAAAATTGAGACGAGGACTAGGGTTAGGAGGGATGAGTTTACAACAAAATCTTTAGGAAGCGACTGCTCTTCCAACGCCATTGCAGCAACCGGTTGAGCAGGTTGCGCCCTCGCCAACGCACCAGCAACCGATGACGATCGCACAGGCACAGCGGGGGAATGGCTAATGATGTTTAATAATGTTTTGTTTTTGCCAGTTTCAGCAGCAGCCGGTCTATCTGGGCAACCAGCAGAGCCAGGTGCTCATTGTGCAGACGCCGCCGCAACTCGCCGTCCCAGTCAGCGCCGCCAACTACATCATCAAGCGGGAATCGACGGCACCGGCCAATCAGGTGAATGTGGGAATTCGACCAATTCGAGTCTTTTCCAATGTTTGGGATGTGGAGCTGAATCGGGGAATGGTCTGATTTTTGGGTGTTTTTTAAATGCAACAAAATTGGAAAATATGTGTATGTCTGATTGAGGAGGGGGAGTAAAAATATTTTTATGGGTCTTTTAAAAAATATTTTTTTGAGCTATTCAAATTTTAAGGGAAAATTTCGTTTCAAAAAATTGTTCTGATTTTTGGAGTTTTCCAAATTTTGAAAATATCATATTTCAGATATATGAGAGTTCCAAAAAACTAATGTTTTGAGAATATAATTTTTGATTTTTGGGGTTCAAAAATAACGGTTTTTTGGGTTTTCAATGTTTAAACGTTTTATTCATTTTCTAGCCCCAAGCGTTGGCGCCTTCGCCATTGGCCGCCGAGAGCAGTGAGCAGCGCTCCAGTGCTCCGCCGCCGCTCGCCAGCAGACCGACCATCGTCGTGCCCAGCAGTCTGCAGAACCTGCCCCGCATGCTGCTGAGCCCACAGGCGCTGGCGGACCGCATTCTGGCGCACATGCCCGACGCAGAAGGCGTCGACGCGGACGTGCTCTCCGTCATCTCAATGGCAATTGGGGACTTTTTCAAAATCGGAAAAACCTAAAAACACCCCAAAAGCAGCTTAAATCGTCCCAATTCGGGTCCAGCCTGGAATATTGGCAAAAAATGGATGTTTTTGTATAGTCTATTTTCAGTACTGGATCTAGAATTTATGAAAACAGCGCTTCAAAAATGCTGAACTCAAGCTGGGAGAGGAAGAGATGTGGCGCCAAAAAAGGCTCAACTTGGGCATTGTCCATGGGCAATTTTGGGCTTTTTCTGTTGCACTATGCTATCAGAAATTAAAAATAAATTCTTTTGAAAAGGGGTCCCCCCACTCCCTTGACACACATTTGACCAATCGGGGGACAAATGGACCAATACACGGAATTTTCAAATTCACCTCTCACATGTACCACTAATTTTTGCGGTCGATTTACACTTTACAGGCCACCGAGGCACGTCTGCGCCACATGTTGGCGCATATGGCCATGCTGGCGGAGCACCGGCAGCAGCCGTTGCGCATCCACCCCGCCTACAAGATGGTGGACGAGCCGCGCAAACAGATCCGCTTCATGGAGGAGTGGGCGGCGCATTTGGGGGAGTGAATTCGGAGTTTATATTTCTAGAATTGACAAACGCGCAAACGAGTCCCGCGAGACGGCGGAGAAGGAGGCGCTGATGAAGATCACCAAGAGCAAGGGCAAGGACAAGGACGCGCTGGAGAAGGCGAAACAGGTGACCGGACTCTTTATAGAATGGGGAATTGGTGGTATCTTTACCTCACCAATCATCCACACCTTCATATTCTCTTCTTCGTCTCATCCATCCAGTTGACTTATGGATTTATGCTCATTGCCCCCACAAATAATCCTCATCATCTCCTTCCTTTGCCTTCATAATCTTCTTAGCTCGTATGCAACTCTTCTTCATCCGTCTCCTCTACATCTTTTTTCGTCCTCGTCTCTTCTTCCTAATCCTATCATACATGTACATTTTTGGCCTCCCTTCCATTTGTTCATCCTTCCAATGGTTTATTGATCAATTCTCATCAACTCATCATCATCCCCTCCTCTTCTTCTTCTTCCTCCTCATCTTTTTATCTAAACGCTTCTTCATTTTTGTTTCCCTTTCAATTCCTTTCTTCCGCATATTCTTCTTCCAAGATGAGCTGCTGCCAAAATTTTGCGCAATGTGTGATCGTCTCCTTCGCCTCTCGGTTCATTCATAAAACGTGGCGCAATGGCACAACCTCTGGTCCTTTGATTTTTGTGCCCACCGGTTCAATTCCTTTGCGCCCCGTCGAGCGCTAGAGTCACTCCAAGTCGCCGCATTTTGCAAATGGACTTGGCAGTGCTAAAGTGGCTCAGAAATTGAAGAATGGATTCGCTTACCGCCCGCTGGTTCCAAAAATTGAAAGTGGCGGGAAAATACAGTGATCCAACAGAAAACATTTTTGGGTCAAATATTTGATAAGAAACTAATCATGTGGACATATCATATTTATTTGTTTTTTAATTTAACACTAAGACATCAAAGTGATTAAATTTTAAAATTTCTCAAAATTAAAATGCTTGAAAATAAATATTTTTATTCCGTAAATTATTAGATTAGTATAATTCGTTTCTTTTGCAGCTGCAAAAGGCGGACCGTGAGGCGATGGTGCAGCGGGAGGCGAACGCGGCCGCATTCGCCGCGCTGGGCGGCAGTCGGGCGGGCATCAAGCGCCAGTTCCCGGGCGCAGGAGGGGCCCAGCAGGACTGGAAGGCGGGCATGCAGAACCAGGGCCTGGGCGATGGGCTCACCGGAGCAAAGGTTCGGATTAAATCTCATTTTTGCTTAAAAATTAAATTTAACTTCGAAGAGAAAAATGTTGTAAAAACATTCAATCTTTGAAGGTCAAGAATTTAAATTCCATGAATGCCAATTCATTTCCCTTCAAATTTTTAAACTTTTGGATCGTTCTTTGTCAAATTCCAAATTTTAAGATTATTTAAAAAAAACTAAAAATTTAATTTTGAAAATTTCAAATCATCATTTTTTGAATTTCTAAAACTGTGAATAATTTTTTTTGCCAATTCCCCAATTTTCCCATCTGTAGGGCCGTCCCATGGCGCGCGTGAAGCGCATCACCATGCGCGACCTGCAGCACTACCTGTGCATTGATCCGTCGCCGCTGAACGCGCGGCTGCGTCTGCGCACCGCACTCTCCACTCTGGCCATGGACGAGAACAATCCGGCCTAAAATGGCCCAAACATTGGGGGAAAACCCATTCCTTATATTTCACTGCTGGCGCAGAGACTCACCAACTCATCATTCTTTTTCAAACATTGATTGGCAGGGGCCACTCGAACATTTTTTCTATGAAAAACAGCCAAAAAGCACAAATAAATGGTGGAAAATCCTTTCCAATTATTTTGACGAATTCATTCATTCATTTACGGTTCTACTCTCGGTCAGCATTATTCCTGAAATAATTTTGGGAAAATTTTCCCAAAAAGGTGTCAGCAGTATTTGTAGGTGAGCCAGACATTCGTTAGCTCTTATTTTTCTCTGTTTCTCAAATTATCGGTTTCTGATGGAAAGTTTAGCGCTTTTTGTTCGTTTGCATCGTTTTCCCCTTTCGTCCAGAGCTGTATTATCAAAAACGATAGAAATTAAAAAATTACCGTATTTCCTTTATTTGAAACCCCCCCTTTTTTTGAAGCCCCCCCTCTATTTGAAGCCCCCTTTGGAAAGGGGTTGACTAATACAAGCCCCCCTCTATTATAGGTAGGTTGAAATGTACAAGCCCCCCCTTCATTTGAAGCCCCCCCCCTCTATTTGAAGCCCCCTTTGGAAAGGGGTTGAAAAATAGAAGCCCCGGGGCTTCAATTAAAGGAAATACGGTATATCGTTCTTCCCTAACCAGTCCAGAACATTCATCAAGAAATCTCCCTCTCTCTTTCTCTGTTCTCGAAACACATTGCAGCCCCAATTCTCCGTACGCCACCAGTCCCCACTGTGTGGTTGACTGGATAGCACTCCTGTCTGTCCCTCCCACAGGGTGTTGGATCATTTCCCCCAGCGGAAAAGGCGATGATGAAAAAACATTCGGACGTTTGCGGTTTCGACTTGAACCCCCTCATGTGAGCTTCAGTTCTAAACGCTGAGCCTTTTCCCGATTTTTTTCATTTCAATCGATGAATAAATTATTGAATTGTCGACAAATGATGAATGATTATGTATTTCTTATTTGTGCATATATCCATTTTAAATACATATCTCATTTAAAAATCGTAACTTAAAGACTTTTAATTTGTTTTTAGCCTCAAATCCAGTTTTCCAGCATGTCCGGTGGATTCGTTTTGGCCGCACTCGGCCTCGCAGCGGCTGGCTTCGGTGGACGCTATTTGGTCAGGTTCGGACACATTAATTGAGAAATTGTATATTATTGGAGGACCGTTTGAAAATAGGGGAGCTGGACCCGATCCATTTCTACAATTTCAGTGATTCTAGGTGTCGTGCTAATTCTCAAAAAAGTGATTTTCATTCAAAATAAAAAAAAACTAAATTATTTGTATAATTTTTTTTTTGAAAAAGACCACTCATATCTCATATTTAACCGTTAGTTTTAATCAATAATCATAGTTTTGTTGTCTTTCCGAAAGTCCGCTCATTATAAGAATTTTTTAAACGCGCTTTTTTCGAATATTGTGAGCGGGAAATCCCTTAAATTCCGAGTTCCACCAAGTAATAAAAATCGGTTCCGCCATTTTGCTTTGTGCCACACAGGAATCGACACTTGATGAAGAAGGCGATGGACTCTCTGCCCACCTACTCCATCTATGAGCGCGGCGGATTCGAAGCGAAAATGTCGCGCGGCGAGGCAGCCAAGATTCTGGGCGTCTCATTCAACGCCCGTCCAGACCGCATCCGGGACGCCCACAAACGCGTCATGATCGCCAACCATCCAGGTTTGGAAGTTATTTAATTAACTTTGCACAAAAGCTTTTGGAAAAATTCAAAATTTTGAATTTTCGTTTTCATTAAAAATCAATTATTTTGACGCACTTTTAAATTCATAATCCGGATATTTCAATTTTTTATATAAAAGGGCTTCAACCTTCATAAACAGGATTATTTCTCTTGTTAATTAGCGCTCTCGAGAAGCCTCTAAAAATAATCCGAATGTCCAAGCCTAAATTGCTTTGAAAGCCTTTGCCTCGATTACTATTAAAACTGGGGAGATTTGGAAACAGAAAAATGGTCTGTCTCTCTCCGAAACTTGCCAAGATCGAAATTTCGGTCGAGATTTCGAGATTCGCCATCAATAAACCAGAGATCTTGCTCGGCATTTGAAGATCGACGTTCGCGATCTCTGGATCACTCACTTCCTCTAGTGTCTGTCCCCTCGTTTCAAATAATGTGTCCATTATTGCCCAATCAATTTTTATACCACTTTTTGCAGACCGTGGCGGCTCGCCGTACCTCGCCGCCAAAATCAATGAGGCGAAGGATTTGATGGAAAGCCAGCGATGAGAGGAGACCAGCAGAGAAAGGCCTGCTGCTGCACTTTTTGTTGTTGTCACAGTTTGCTCAATCCGCCCGTTCATCCGCACTTAATATACCCACCATTTTTGAATAGAGAGACAATGCGAGAGAATAAAAAATTATTCGAATGCTGAATGATCTCTCCAAAACAGTCTCAATGTCCTTCTCATATACATTTCTTTTGCTATTGGATTTCAGTGCTACGGAATTTGATCAAAATTTAAGCTTTGAATCTGATCAAATTATGCTCAAATTCCCTGTAACTGACGTAAACATTTATTTGTTTTTTTACATTTTTTTACAATTTTTAATTTTACTTACTATATGTTTTTGGTACCAGAAGAATGTCACTACGGAAGTCCTCAATCACATTGTTGACGTTGTGCCTGCTGCTGCTCGTCGTTCCAACCGAATGCACTTTGTCCAAGTCGGATCGGAAAAAGGCGGCGGAGAAGCCGAAGGCAGTGCCCAAACAGCAGAAACCAGTCGTCAAAGAGGAGGGCAATATTATTGAGGACAGGGGCGAAGAAATTGACGAGGTTTGCGTCAAATAAAAAACTCAATCAATGAATGATCTCCGATCGGTGGACGCTTAATCTTGTTGACTTTTATAGATGACACATAACAATCACTTTAGTCAGATATGAAAGCGCGCATTTTGGCGCACTACGACGAGTTGGACGTGGGCGAGCGCAAATCACGCACAGACGTCACATTGGGATACGTCACAATTGTGAGCGCAAATATTATGTTTAATCCACAAAGAATTGATGAGCCGGTGTTCAAACAACTCTACAAATGGAAGTTAAACATATTTTTGGAAGTACTGCTTGAACTTGGTGACCTTATCTTGATGAGTTCTAGTGTCGTTTTTGGATTGAAAATTGTCTGGTTTTAGTGGAACAACCACGGATATGACGTGGCCAAGTGGGCGGCGAACAAGTATGATTTTCCGTTTGATTTTCAATTTTTAATGAATGGGCTTTTAGGTTCACGCACATTGCGCCGGTATGGTTTCAGCTGAAGCCGTCCCAAATGGACGATCAGCTCAGCTGCCGCGTGGACGGCACACACGACATCGACATGGGTTCAGTTCAAAAAATAGTCCTATAAAATTGATAAGGAAGAGAGATGAATAACAGTCGTAGGAAGAGATGAGGCGGATGAATAAGAATCACTTCCTACAACTCTCCTTTTCTTTTTGGTTCATCCTCTTCAATCTTCATCCAATTCTTGATCCTTTCCTTCTTTTCGAGAATTTTACGCATCCTCATCCATCATCATCCCACATCTTCCTCTTACTTCCAACTCCCATTCCTCTCATCGTCATCTATTCCTTGTTGTTTCCTTCCACTCATCTCTCCCTTCATATCTCTCTTCCTCATCGTCTATTCCCCATATTTCTCTCATATCTTATTCACCATCCACATCTCCCCTCTTCTCCTCCTCCGTCAAATCTCCAAGGTTCTTCGCAATCTTTTAATTCGTTCTTCTTTCGCCTCATCTCTTCATTTGACGCCTCTTACTCAACACCGTCACCCAAACGACCTTCTCCGGCCTTATTCTTCCCCACTCATCGTCTCCATTCTTCCCACTCACTCATATTTCTCATCGTCCTTTCCTTCTTGTCACCTCTCCACACCTCTTCCTTCCTAGATATCTGCTCATCGATTCTTTTTGGTATTTCTGTCTCTCTCTCAATCAACCTCCATTTGCAGGCTGGATAGAGGAGATCCAGGCGAACAATTCGGCTGCGCGCATTGTGCCCCGCCTCCTCTTCGAGGGCTGGAACGGGGAGCAGCTGAAGCAGTTCCTGACCGAGGAACAGGCGCAGTACCGCTGTGTGCGAATGCTCACCGACTTCCTGCGGGTAGGCCATTGGCCGAAAAGGGTTCTTCAAAAAATCTCGTCCACAGCGACACAACTTCAACGGGGCCGTTGTGGAGGTCTGGCTCCAGGTGATGTCGGCCACGCGTGGGTCGGCCGCCCAATTCCTGCTGGAAATGGTCGAGTCATGGGCGGAGCAATTCCACGCATCCGGACTCCAGTTCATCCTGCCCATGTCGCCGCCACTCAACGCGGAGTGAGTCAAAAAATGGGGATAACCCCCCAAACATTCGGGACAATTTTGTGGACAACAACCACTTTTTTGGACCAACGTTGAATCAAAGCTGAAGCACTCATGGAATAGTAGGTACTGATCTGTCTGATCAAAATGGTCAAATCTTCGCTGAGGTTATCTGGGACTGGATCAAACCATAAATGATCAGTGTTGGTCTCTTGGGACTGATTCTCTCTGTCATGATCAGAGTTTTCAGTAATTTTTCAAAAAGTCCAAGAATATTTTAGCAGTTCAAGTGCATATTGATCACTTTTTGGGAAAAATGATTGTTTTTCATTGATCAATGCAAACCCAACCCTCAATTTAGTGACAAAAACGGGATTCGCCAAATCCAAAAATGTTGAACGGAATGGTGTGCGATTTCTGCGCTAAAATGCCCACATTCCCAGACTGCAACCGATTGGCATTGCCAGCGACGAGATCATCCGCCGACTGCTGGGCGCTGTGGACTACCTGAACCTGATGACCTACGACTATCCCAGTCCAGAGTGAGGCAAATATACAAAAATGTTGGGAGACAAAACTGGGCACATGGATTTGCCTTTGCTGATCACGAATTGTAGCAAATATTTTTATCGTATCTATCGAACAGAAACACAGGTTCTAATTCAAATAATTTTTACTCAAAATGAACAAGAAAATTTGGTCCCCTTTAGATCGCCAATTCATAAATTTATAATTTTCAATATTTTTCAAGGATTTCGGGGGTTGCGCCCATTGGCTGGGTGGAGGCGAATGTGCGCTACGTGCTGCAGTTCGCCGAGGGCCCTGGGCAGGCGCACAAGGTTCTGCTGGGACTGAACTTCTACGGCTACGACCGGACCGGGGGACGCAGCGACGCGATTCTGGGCAACCGTTTCATTGAGCTGCTCCAAACAGATGAGGACGCCGAGCTCACGTTCGACGCGCAGGCGGGCGAGCACAGACTCAGCTACGGGTCAGTCAATGGGCGCTGGTTTTGAAAATAAAAGTATCCAGCGATTTCGGGGTGTCACGCCAACTCGTCCAAAAGCCAGCTCACCCAACGTCAACTCGTCCAATGAAATAATTATCTCGATGCCTAAATATAATTCATTCTCAGTAAAAACTCCTATTGTTATTGGACGAGTTGGCTTAACCCGGGGAGGGGATGGATAACTGGCGTCAACAACAAAATGCCTTTGTTGAGCTTTGTGCAGAGTCTGGACTCCACACTCCGGTGGTCACGGTTCAGAATTTAAAAAACAGGTTATTCATTTCTAAAAATGGCCAATGTCTTTGCGCACAACCGCGAGTTGGAGCTTCTTTGAGGTGATTCGGGGCTGCTTACTCAAGCTTTTTGAAGTTATTCTGGCCATTACTCCTAAGTGTGCTCTTTTGGCCAGTTTTGGGTCTTCTCCTATTTCCAATCATTATATTGAATATAATTTTTAAAAAAATGCTCAATCCATTCTCCCTTTCAGCGACCAGGGTGTGGCCTATTTTCCGACGCTGCGCTCCATCCAACTGCGACTGGAGCTGGCCGAAGCGCTTGGCCTGGGAGGAGTGGGCATCTGGGACCTGGGCCAGGGCCTGAACCACTTCACTTCGGTGCTCTAGCCAGGGACACATTTTCCCGTTCTCCTGAGGACGCAAAGCATCACATTTCCACATCACTTTTTCATATTTATTTCGCCGCAAATTGTTCGATTGTTTCCAACTGCTTAATTTTTTAACTTATTTGTTGAATCGGTATAAATTTTAAATTCTATCCAAAAAATCGCGGACCCAATCGGCGCTGTTCACCCCGCGATGGACATTAGCGCCTTGATGGTGGACATGGACACCTGTGCTAGTGGACACGATCTGTTGAAGTTCCTAGACTCGGCACAAACATTGTGACGATGGTCATAACTTGGGCCAATCAACGAACGTTTCCTCTCGGTTAACAATTGGCACCAAGACGTCATATCATTTGAAGAAAAGCGATAACACGTCCTATTTACCTATCCAATTTCTAAGTTTAAATCTAAATTTAAATTGAAGAGTGAGCTTTTGATCTTCAGTCAACTTTCAGATATGTAATTCAATTCAGGCTTGACGACACATCTGTATGCCACTGGAGGACAGGCGCTTTTTTGTCAAGTCAGACGATCGCGCTGAGTGCCCCCCTCCCCTTCCTCGGCAGTCAGCACTGACGCCAATGCACTCTATCCACCGTCCAGTCGTCCAGTGTTCATCCTCCACCCCAACCTGTCCAGCCAGACAGTCGTCTTGGACAACACAATTGTGCCGTGTCGTCCACTCCCCCAATCCCTCTCATATCTGCCCGCAGATCTATCGATTGGAGAATTGGACATCTCACCGCTGCATTCCCAGCCCACCATCTCTTCGTTTCCCTTCATTGCTGCTCATTCGCCGCTTTTACTTTGGCCGGCACAGTCGCCATCAGTGCTGCTGGAAATCCTCTGTCCCAAGTTTGCGTTCGCGATCAGCAAAAAATTAAATTCCTAGCTTTACAAAATTGAAGATGTACATAAGCAGCTTTACTGCTTTACACTGTTCACTCCTTTTTTGGTACGATCCATTGGAATTGAGACTTTTAGACCTAAACAAGCACCACTCAATGGAATATTTTCGAAAGAAGAACAAGCCATCAAATTGCGATTTATTTTCATTCCGCTGTTAAGCTTCAATCCCAATCGAGACAAAAAGGAAAAGAGGGATGGCCTTGCCCTTCTCGTTGTTTGTTTTGTTTGGCCCCATTTGGTGGGCTCCCGAGCAATTAAGCGTCGCTCCATTTCCCCACTCCCAGCGAGATCGAGATTCCGCTCTCAACTGTTTGCTCTCCGCGTACTGTGCCTCCTGCCTTTCCCCACTCGGAATGCCCAATTCACCCGTAATCCCTTTTATCAGTGAGTGACCCACAATCTTGCCACCGCAATACTCCACATCCATCGAGACGCCTCTAGAGCAATGCCAACAACAAAAACGCGAATAAATTTTCGGTCTTGGCTTCCAAATTCCATTTAAATTTTTGTCCTTCACAAAGCGGAATTCAAATAACAAAATGCATCCTGAATTTTTGTTTCTATAACCTTTATTATTTATTTCTATCTACAAATGAAAGGCATTCGCACGCCTAATCATTTCTTTGCTCTTTTCCTTCCGCCCAGATGTCCTCTCTAGTGTTCTTCGCCATTTATTTTTTTCGTCGCAGTATTTTTTTGCGGCGCATCAGCCACATGTGCTTTGTCTGGTCCATTAAGCCCATAAAAAACTGAACAAAGTTACGTGATTAGATTTTATTTTTAGGCACTTTTAAATTTTTTATGAATTTTTGAAAATTTCGACTAATTTTTAGAGTACTCCAACCGCTGTGTGGCACTCGGTGCTGCCCGCACGGCCAGGAGGGCCTTCAAGGAGCTCTTCCACGTCCGTCAAAAGCCGCGCACTCAATCCGTACCGAACTTGCCCGCACAGGTTTGATTTAAAAAATATTGAGAGACACTTCAAATTCAGTGCCCAGTTGTGACGCCCATGTATGCACGAGAGTGCTACATGGGCATGGTACGCGAAGGAACAGCGTACGCAAACCACTATACACCGCAAGCGCTGTCAGGACCTGTCAGCAAACGTGATGAGACAATTTGCTTGGTACGCTGTCGAAACCCATCAGTCACCAGGGCGACCGCCAACCTGGTGAGTGGCTAAGACTGTTTACCTTCTTTCCTTCCATCCATATTTTCCAGGGAGGTGCCGGCAGACACACTGGTGATATACGGCACAAATCCAGGAAATGTGTCAGTCGAACATCGCGGTGAAGAAAATAGTGCTTATCAAGTTGTGTTCCGATTTGGGCGAGTGGGAACAAGAAGAAGAAATTTGATTATGTCTGTTTCTTTGGGTGCATGCTAACCACCTGCTTGTTTGCCATGATTTTGAATTGATGACTGCAAGAAAAGAGGTCAGGCTGGTGCGCGAAAAAAATATGCTTGACCTTGGACGGCTAAATCTCGCATACCTATCACTTCATTTATCTTCGTTAGTAAATAATAGTAAATAAATAACGGATAAGCTTAATTCCTTAATTCGCAACAAAAAATGGCTGAAAAAGCCACCCAAATTTTCGTCAATATTTGATGCGTCATAATCATAACTTTATACAGAATGGTCAGATCGACCTAATTTCTCGTCGAGATGCTTCAAATGGCTATTTACTGCTGCATTGATGGAAGGTACTATTTAAGAAATATTTGCATATTTGGTAGCGATCCACTCGTAATAGGTAAATAATATCTGCATAGGTTGGGGACGAGGGCGTTGTGCTGCCGCTCGCTTTTTGTCCACTCCATGTCCACATTCCGAAAACGGCACTCGCCCCCAGTGGACACCTGTGCCAGTGGGCCCAATAGCTTGGCTCAAGTCATTGCCGAAGGCAATGGAATAAATAATATTTATAGATGATTGGCACAACATGAGGGGAGCTTCTTTATGGAAAATCAATCGGTTGCTGACAAATAAATGCGTGAAAATGTAAAACTATAAAAGTGAGAAAATAACGCGTGTTCCCTGTGCAACTGTTTCTGTAGTGAAAGTTTGGGACATTGAGACTTTGGATTGGGACTGAGATTGATCAGAGGCACTTTTGGGAATGTGATTTGTTAGAAACAAATAGAATAAAAATACAAAAAAGTGAGAGCTGTTGACTGTTTGATATTTCAAAGGGAAGTGAAGTAGTGAAGCAATCATTTTTCGAGTTCAAGGGCAGCTGCATTCATCAGAGCTACGGGATCTGAAAGAAATGAAATGTTTTATTTTTATTTTAGGCAATTTGCTAGCAAAAAAGTTGCAAGTTACAATTCTCCACTTACGGAGAATTTGTTGCTGTTTTTGCTGTTTTGGCCTTGCTCCTGCGCAATCATCCAACGACATCCATGTTGAGGCGCCACGTGGGCCAGCCACAGTTTGACTCGCTGCTCCTGGTAGTCCGCCATCTGTTGTTTGGTGACGTAAACGCGGCCAATCCCCTCAGTGGCCAGGTAGTAGAAGTAGCAGTTTTCTGCTTGGTCCCGGCAAAGGTGGATGTTCTCTCCGGAGAAGTGGCAGTCCACCAGAACCTTAAATATCAAGAATGTGAACAATTTATGATTGGGACTTAAACTTTTGCGACAAATCCCGTGAAACATGTGATGCATCCCATCAAATTTTCTTGAGTAACCAATTCCCCGAAATTTCAAATTTCTGTGATTCAATCAATGTAAATTTAGCTTGCCTGCAGGAATTTGTTGTCCAGCACGCGCACTTTGGGCAGATCGTTTGGCCACACCGGTTCTTCGTGTTGCACGCTCATCACATTGTAGCGCAACTGCACCCCTGGACACTGGTGCACCGGCGCCAGCGCTGTGCTCCACCACGAGCCCAGCACAAATTGGGCGTCGAAGTCTCGTTGGCTGGACGCACAAAATGAATTTTATTGGCAAAAACGGATTCTATGGTTCTGCGTTTTCACCTGATTCCGGCCTGACGTCGCACCAACAGGACAAGTCCGTGCACTCTGGTGTAGAGCAGCGCGTAGTCCGCACACTTTCGCACAACCAATCCGAGCACATCCTGGCGACAAATGGAGTGGAATATTAGAGGAATTGAACAGGAAGAATAGATGAAGAGGAATAGGGAGGAGAATCAGAAGAAGAAAAGAGGAAAAAGAAGAGATGAACGAGTAACGGTTAAGAGAAAATAAGCGATGAGTAAGAAGGAAAGAGGAGGGAGTGGGAAAGTACTTTAAAAGAGGAAGAGATGGGTGAGAATAAATAAATGACGAGTTGATGAGACTAGGAGACGAAGTAGAGATTGGATAAAGAGGAAAACGGAAGAATGAGAAGAAGAGTTGAGAAGGGAGAAGAGGCGGAATAAGAATGGGAAAGGGGTGACGAGGAATAGATGGATGAACAAGAGCGGTGAGAAATGCGGAGGAAGAGATGCAGAATTGAAGCGTACAAAGACACCAACGTGCTGCACTTGGCGAAGGTCCGGCCGATAGAGGCCCAATTGTGTTTGCAAGGCACACTGGAGCGAGTCCACGCGTCGTTTGACCGCAGCACTGCTGACGCAAGAAGAAGTGGTCGATGTAGCTGACCTGAAGAATTGGGAATAATCGAGTAACACACAATTCTGAAAAGTATAGTAGACCTCAAAGACTGAAGGTCCAAAACATTTTTAAAAGAGTGAGTAACTTCAATTTCGACCAATTAATTCACTTTTATTTATGAAAACGTTTAAACATTAATTAATATTATAAAATTTTGAGTCATTTCGTCTGCGGATCGCCACTAGAACTTGCCCGATTGACGATGCTGTTTTCTGTTTGGTGGGTGCAATCTGGACAGCTGTTGGCGGAATTGGAACGGGCTGCTCATCCCTCGCACGGCTGTTCGAATTTGGCGTCGCAACGCCTGTCTTTGCTGGTTGTTGTTGCTGCGCAGCACAGAATTCTCTCTTCGACAGCACAAAGTGGGCACCGTCGCAAGTGCTGCCCATCTCGTTCGGGAACACGGACATCTGAATTGAATTGGACACTGTTTTGGCTGATAAAAATCTCTATTTGTGTTTGAAACGTCAAACCTAACTTTGTATAAAATGTCCTAACCAATAGCGAAGGATGAATTGGAAGACTAGAAGTGAGGTGAAGGGAGAGATGAGCAAGAAAAGGCGAGGGCTACAAAATTCAAATGGAATGGAACATAGAAGAGGATGAATATAGAAGCAATGGAAGGGAAGATGAGGAAGAAGTGATGAAGATGAATAGGGAGGAATAAGAAGAGGTGAGAAAGAGAAAATGATGCAAAGAATAAGATGTGAATCAGAGAATGAAGTACAGAAAGTGACCAAAGAGGAGAAATGAGGCAAAATGACACCAGAGACCATAGGTGGGTGGATATTTGGCAAATATTTGGACAAATTTAATGAACGTTTAAATGTAAGTATTTCCCAACTTCATTCACCTCCAGCGGCACATTGTGCACAGAGGGCAGAGCCGCCCCGTGGCACTTGAGCGCCTTCCAGAAAGAGCGGCGTGCCTCCGCCTTGCCCACCGCCAGTCCAAACTCCACCAGCAGACCATTATTGGCATCAATGCCCTCTTTGTTGTTTTTGATTTCGCGCGGCGGACACCGATGTTTTGGATCGAGCACAGCGCCGAGGAACTGGCACTCGAATGTTCCGCGGTCCCCAGTGGGCTGCACATTGGCGCAGAACTAAACAACAACACAATGTTAAATGACCATTTCCCTCTCTCATATGCCCTGGAAAATGAAACTGCTCCTTTCAAAAAGCTGAACAGAATCAGAGATCAAATCTGATTATTGATTTTGGGATCGAAACTAACTGTAAGATTTAGACTGAATTTAGAAGGATAAACGATTCCAGAATCAGATAAAGTTTTCTAGCCGATTAAGGGATCCGATTGAATGGATTTGCAAACAAATAAGATCGTTCAATCACATGACATGCGAATGTTCGATCACGGAGATCTTCACGGTTTTGTCCTAATCTGGTCATTTTGAGCCGTTATCGATTTATTGATCCACGGGCTTACCAGCAGCCTGTCGTTGCCGTTGTGGCGCACCATGCGAGTCGAGATCGGCGGTTTGATTTTGACGCTGTGCAACACCGAATAGCCGGCGCAGCGCTGTCCCACCCAGTGCAGTGTGCAGTCGTCGTCGTCACTTGCGTCAATCGGCGCAATGGTCGCGCGAAGCCAAGTGCCCAGTTCGAGTCGGGTCGGGTGGCGTGCAACCCCAAACCGGGTGACCACCAACGAAGTGCGGTCGTTGCGCTCGCGTTTCACCACAACGCCCAGAACGTCTTCAATCTGAGAGCATGTACAGGTGCATTATTGGAGCTGTAAAAAATTCCGTTTTTATGTGTTCTTCGATTTTGATTTGAATTTTCTCTATTTTGTTTGATGGATCTGATGGAATGCGATATATGATCGGACTTATCCGATTGTTTTATTTGCTGCAAAAGGCGGGCAACTGTTACCTAATTCTAATTTCTAATGATGCCAATGGTCTGATCGAAATGACTGTGTTTGGTATAAATGATCCTCTGTTTTTTAGGCTATTTGATCGAATGAGTGGATGCTTCGATTCGATTAACATGTGGCGTCAGTACTTCTCAACTTTTGAATGGGTGGTTCGATTCCTTCTACCTCAAGTTTCGTTTTGCTTCAATTTTCTTCTTTTCTCCATCAATGGAAAGCATATTTTAGTAAAGTTATTGCCACACATAAATGTTTTACCTGTCCACCATCAGCCTTTTTAATCGGCCCATTCCAATTGGGCGGCGATCCGAACTTGCTGCGGTTGATGGAAGGCATGAAAGAGCTGAACGGGTTGGAACCGTTGTGGAACAAAGCGTCCGCCTCGGCTTCGAGCTGTTTGGGCAGTCCGTTGAGCTTGAGCTGGCAATTGAAATGGATTATATATTTATTTTAATTTTGATCAAACGAAACCTTGATCCACTCGCCACACTCATCCGTTTGCATTGCGAACGCAATCCATCGGCTGGATCTGAACTCGTCCGTGAAAAATGCGACCAGCTGAAAGCAAGAGTTGGCCCAAAGAGTGTGTAGAGCTCCTATTGGCTGACCTTCACTTTGCGTTGGTCCCGAATGCTGCGTCTCAGCTCCCTGTCCATTGGGCAGATGATTCGGCCGAGGAAGTCGTCTTGCATTAAGAAGATGAACTCATTGCCCAGATCCAGGTACCGGCATGACTCGGCCAGCATCTGAACCAGTGGATGATTTAGTCGGAATCGGAAAATGTGTTCTTCTCTGGTCAAAAGCATAAGAATATCCAGCAGGTCCGGGCTAAAAAACGTTTTGGCTCTAGAGGTGTCTTGGCTGGTGCCTAGAAATGGCTATTCACTGATTCCTGCTTCACTCAATAGTCAATGCTAACTTCTTCTTTGAGATCTCTTATCTGTTCCAATCCCAAATCTTGGGTTGCATTCCAGTCTTTAGATATTATAGACTGGCCTCTGCAGAAAGCTTATTTGGTCATCTTTGCTCACAGTCACCCAATGGCCTAATGCTTATTTTGCTTATTTCCTGTTTAGTGACGCTGTTTAGTCTTGAACTGGAGAAGGTTCTATTGAATATTAAAATTTGAGGCTAGAATTCATCGCAAAACCAATCATCCAGCGACAATAACCATTTGTGTTTTCTCAATTTTGAACAAACCGCGATTTCGTTTTGCGTCTTGACCACCAGACGGCTTTCCCTCGGCTTGTCCTCAGCCTTGCGGATGGATTGGGCGGAGTTGTCGGTGGCATTGCAGCGGAACTGGACCCAAGTGGAGAGGGGCCAAGCCACTGTTCCTTTCTGGTCACGGTGGGCGCGGATCAGCTCTTTGCAGTTGGGACTCCAGATCAGAGAATGGAACTCGTTGACGCGAACCACCAATCCAAGCTGTTCATTGTCTGCAAATGCCTATTTCAATACGCAATAAAAATGGTTAAACCTGATTTGTCTCGTGCCTTTGGTTGTGTGATGGCTTCCATAATTAAATTAAAGATTAAAGGCTTAATTCCTAAATGAGTAAAAATTTAATGGTTGATGAAATGATGAATGCAAAAGCAAGATCATTCGGTTTTCGCTTAAATCAAAATAAACGAATAAGAAATTGATTAAAATTTATATCAGTGCTCTTGGTTTTGGGTTTTTGGGCTATTTGGTACTCACTTCTCGGATTGTCGGAATCGTCTGGGCAGTGGGCAGACACATTTCTCTTTTCCCTCCTTATTCTAATCTTTTCATTTCTCCACTTCTCCTTTCTTCTCAAGAAAGGAAGGGGGGTTAAAAATAAAACGACGACAACTCGTCCCATTTATTCAAATTCTAGGTTTAAATTTAAATTGAATACCATGTGATTTTGTTTTGCCTTTTGCTTTTTCTGGTAGTTCTTTTTCAAGATCCCCAACCCCCCAGCCAGACAATTGTGCAGTGTCCATTCAATGTTTTTTTACTGGTCAAGGGTCGAGTCGGATAGGTAATTCCTGTTACGTGAATTCCCAACTTTTGCTAACAAATTCTGTGAAAACTGAAAACAACTCTTTTTCCATCTGTTGCTGGTTAAGAATTGCAAAAAAAAAATTTCGCACGCGAACTTTGGCCCCAAGAGTAGTTCTTTTTGCTGTGGAAACAATGGATGATGGATTGGAGGCCAAAAATGCAAATCGGGCAACCGCCATTTGGATTGAGAGGCAAACAAAAAGAGGGATTAGGTATTTTATTTGCCATCACCAGAGCACAACTCTCCCTTATTAAAGTATTTATTTTGCACACGTTCTCGCGTATTGGCCCACAAAATTATTTTGTCGTTAGGCAGAGGTTGATTCCTCCACAAATCTAAAGGCCATTTCGACGTGCAGTGCAGACGAAGAGAGATGAGAATGGCCTTTGCCAAAGCCAACAGCAGCAGTTCAACTCAGACGGTGCTTCTGCTCTTCCTAATCGTCGCATTGTGTGGCGCACAGGGTGAATGTTGAGAACCATAATAGGTATTAGGTATGGAGTGGTGGCTTTTGGGTTTTGGGCTCGAAATTCTCGAATTGACAAACTGTTTTCATTGATTTCGGAATCTTGACACGTTTACCGTCGTCCAGGAATCAATAAACAGTGCATTTTGTACGTTTTCCCAATGTTTGTTTGTTCAGAGGAAGCGAATGCCGCCTGTGACTTTTGGATCTCGTGTGCCACAGTGTGCAAACGCTGCAAACACGACGACAACGTGCAATCTTGCAGTCAGTTTATAATACCTCAACTAAGTACTAAATTGAGTCGCATTTGCCTTCAGCGAACAGCAAGAAAATCTGCCAGAACTACACCTGTGACAAAGCAACAATCCGCAAGTGCCAGTGCTGTTATCCTGTCTAGTGGTGGGCACAACACAAAGAATCCGAATTTGGTCCGAAATTGCCGACTTTGCCCACAAATCTTGGTTATGACGTTGCGTGCTGATTAGTTGAGTAAATTTAACGGACAAATCGGGATAGATCAACTTCACTGAATTTGTTGGCAATATTCTCTAATTGCTGCAATTTTATGGCTCAGGCCTGAACCGAGCACCATTGCTTTTATCAGCGCGATGGAAATGGAAACAAATAATTCCTGTTTATTATTGTTGCACAACTTAATTTCCGATTGCACATTGGACCGACTGGGGAAGACACTGTGGATGTCAAGAAAGGCAGGTCATGGTTAACCGTAAACAAGCAACAAAAATTGTCGGATTTTCGTTTCCGGTGCATCGCTGATAAGTGATTTGCGACTCCCACCCCAATGTGCAATGCCCTGGCAGTCAGTCCTGTTTGCCAAATTGTAGAGCTCAGGCCGAAAGCGACATCCGCATCGCTTTTCAGTTATCAGTGTTATTGCTCACTCGACCCCGTCCCGGAGCACCTATAAAAGTCGCGGGTTGCGCTCTCCTCCCATCACTTTGCCCTTCTTCATTCGTTCAAACCAAAAGCGAAACTGCAACAAAAATGAGCCTCCTTCCCACCTTCCTTGCTCTTACGCTTGCGTTCATTGTTGTCCTCTCATCATCATCAACAACAGCCGGAGAGCAGCAGGACTCGGGTAAATTTAGCAAAAAAACTGAATAAACGAATTTTTTTTATCAAATTCAGACTTCGCTGAGAGCATTGCCTCGACTGGTAAGCGTAAATGCCTGCTCTCGTTCATTCAAACTTCGCCTGTTGGCCAAATCACCCTCATTTTAGCACTATTGATCCGCCACCATTCCTCCCCCATTAGGAGAACAACAACACCGACTCTTTCCATTTGCCCGTCGCCAGCGTCGGTGGACCTGCAACGACTTCACGGGGGACTTCCTTTGTGCCGGCTGGCCGGGCAGTTGGCGCTGTCAGTGTGGAGCGGCCTGCTACAGAGGCACTTGCACGTGCCGTCGGTGCATCTAGACAGCGGAGAGAGACAGAGAATGAGACAAAAGACTGCCCGGAATGTCGAAAGTGGATGGCTGAAGGCATGGGAAAATGGTCACACACAAATCACATATTATTTTCATTTCACCCGCTTTTGAGACCCAACATGCCAAAATAGTCCTTCCGGTAGATCTTTTCGTCCAAAAATTGTCATATTTACAGAGATAAATGGAAAATAGGTACCCACGAAGTGGCATTTTAATCTGTGGACATTTTCGTCATTTTGGTTAATCCATTGCCATATTTAAATGACAGCAATGTTGAACAATTCAATTGTGGGGGTGAACGAACAATTGGGCTCGAATCTTTTTTAATATTTTTAAAAGAACTGTGATTAAATTTCGGATAAAATCCCGAAACAACTCCTTGGTCACCGCACAGCTCAATTATACTTTATGTATTAGTTCCAAAGGCTGTAATCGACTTCTTTTATTTTATTAAAAGCATCAAAATCTCAAGTAGTACGCAAAAAACATAGGTAAGTAAGCGAATGTGATGTGGGCCATCGCGTGTGAATGGAGTATAAGTATTTTGTGTAAGAAAGCTAATCCAGATGATACGATTGGGTGGGTGAGTGAGGAGTGGGATTGGATTGGAGGAATATCTGTGCGTGCGCAAAGGGCACTGGATCGGATGGAATTCGGCAAAAAGTGTGTCTGATGAGGAGAAAGAGAGAGTAAAATAAAATAAATCTGTGTCTTTGAATTGAATTTGCTCCGTTGCTCCATTTGCGACCGATCCATCCGTAGCAATAGATTGTTTGTTGTCCAACAGGGGTTGTGCTCAGCCGGCCAAACTGCTCGGCGTCTGAGTGCCGGAGCCGCCCAACGGCGTATCCCCAGTGCCGCCGAGGAGTCTGAAATGGACGGAGAAAATTATAAATGCAGAATGCCAAGCAAAAAAGCAAATCTTGGTAAAGAATTTTTGATAGAAAATGCCCAACAATCTTTTTTTAAATAGTTTTCGATAAATTTTGAATTTTGATGTACAATAAAGTGTAACAAAGTCCTTGTCATAAAATGCCCAATAAATCTTGACTTAAGAAAAATGCCGACAAAATTTTGGTATTGTAATGGCCCACTTTTACGCCAAATTCACTGACCGTTTGGTCTTGGCGCGCCGATTCTTGAACCAGATCTTGACGTTGTGCGTGCTGATCGGCGGATAGTTCTGGCGATAGGCCATCGAGTTCAGGTAGTCGGTGTACTGCTCAATCTGGAGCCAGCCCGGATGCGGATTGTCCTATAAAAAAGGATTAGAAAAAGGTAGGGGATGCAGGAACCGGGAAATTTGTTTGATTTTGCCCGCGGCCATAACAGCTATTGCTTTGTAAGTTGAATAAGCCCATTAAATAGAGAGCATTCTTTTGGCTTTGAAAAACCATATGTTTAATGCTCCCTTCTATTTTAAAAGACGATTGACTGACCTCAAACCACCGCTCCAGGATCGGCAGCTCGCTGAGCGGATCGAACATGAGACGGGAGCGCGACGACTGCGTGCCATTGGAGGTGGTGTTGTTTGTGGCAGTGGCGCCGCCGCTCTCCTCCTTGTTGAGGCGCTGCTGCTGGTGCGACGAAATGGGCGACGTGAAGTTCAGGTCCGGCTGCTTGCCCACTGCAAATAGGGGGTATGACCCATTTCTGGCCTCAGCGCTGTAGCACCTAGTCCTATCCAATGGCGCTTATATAAGCTTGGCTTAGGTCGGCTAGATATAAATTTTTGTTCCCATGCTTAGATCTCCAATTAGAGCTTAAAACCAAGAACTGGATATTCGATGATTAGTTCAAATTTTGGGGGACAAGATCTATAGTTTAAATCTGATGCCAAAAGTAGTAGCAAAGTTCAGATCGCAGCTCCTAATGAAAGTTTGCGATTGATTATATCGTTAGCATAATTTAAAGGTTAAGTCTAAATTTGATTGCTAAGTTTGGGCAAACTCAGCTGAATAGAGTACTCTTTGCGCCCAAATTTAGTTGGAATGCGCATCAGCTTACTTCCGGTGCTGGGGCAGTGTTCCTCCTTGACCGCCGCCGCCAGCATCATTGCGTTCAGGGAATGCGAAGAGGGCGACTGCTTGATGGCGCTCAGCTCCTGCACAAAGTTGGCCGCCGCCGCAGCGCTCACTGGGCTGGCCGCCGCCGTCGTGGTGGCGGCCGCCGCGGCGCTGGCCATCGCCATCAGCTGGAGCTGCTGCTGCGCCGTGGGCATCAGCTGCTGGAAGGCGGCGGCCGCCGCAGCCGCTGCCATCGCTGCAGAAGAAGAGGAGGCCGCCAGCGGGTAGTGCTGCTGGTGGTGGTGGGGAGAAGCGGGCGGAGAGGAGCAATGGCCGCCGGATTGGACCATCTGCCAAATAATGTGGGACCATCAGACGAAAAAGGCACATTCGCCAGTTCAGGAACAACAAAGTTGTTTTTCACTTCTTAACGATTTACTATGCATGTAATCAGCGAAACTTGTCGGAAGCCCAAACTCGGTACATGCCGTTTGAGTGACGGGCATTTTGAGACTCCAAAAAATAAATCTATGATTTTTTCAAACATTTCATAGTGTATCTGCTCGATCAATATATGTATTGATTTATCACTTTTCCTGATCAAAGCGATCACATGATCTTAAAATATAAAATAGGATGCCTACATTTCGAGCACATTTGGACAAATTGATTACTTTTGATCCCAATCGCCACTAATCAGTACTGATCAGTGGTGATCAACAACCAATCAATCGAAGCTCACCAGTGTGTGGTGTGCACCTGTCTCCAGTGTCTGCTGTTCGCCGCGGCCAATCGGCGTTTGGGGTCTTTCCCGCTGCTGCTGGTCGCCCACGTCCATGAACATGATGTCGGTGGCGGCCGCAGATGCGGCCGCTGCAGCCGCCACAGCGCTGGCCTCGTCGCCTTCGTCCGGGGAGCAGGCCATCGACGAGTGGAAGTCTTGCAGGCCGCCGCCGCCGCCGCCGCCACTGGTCACACTGGTCACGCTGAGGTCGTCGTTGCCGGTGGGCGATTCCGAGCCGCCGTCCATACGCTGCAAGGACACATCAAGTTCAAGCAGTTCAGAAAGGAATTTGTGGTGCGGAAAATGCTATTTGTCTGACAAATGGCATTCAAATGGTTTTATGGTGCTAAAAACACTGATAATTGGGTATTCAAACTGGCTCTAATTGTGCCATTAAATTCAAGCAGCACCTACACATACATAAGTGACACTTGCGATAGTGCAACTCATATTCTGTCGTGTTATGCCCCATCCGAAAACGGCATCAAAAAATTTTAAAAGTTTTCCGCCAAAATGAACACATAAATATGCACGTCAAGTTCAAGCAGTGCACTCACATCGGAGTGCTGACCAGCGCCGGCACTGTTCGTTTGGTGGTGGTGGTGTTGGGCGCCTTGGAGTTGTTGTGCCTGGAGCAGACGTTGCTCATGGTGCTGGTCGCTGGTGCCGGCCGCACTGGCGTCGAACTTGGAGCGGATGTCCAAAGGCCCAGTGGCCATGGGGATCAGCTGCTGCTGCTGTTGGGACGCCTCCTGTTCAGTGGGCGCCAACTGGGCAAACAGGGCGCCCAGCTTCTGGTGCATTTGCTGCGTGCTCTCTGCACCGCCCATCCCGCCGTTGGCCAGCGCAAACTGAGCCAGCGAGTTGAGCAGCGCCAAGTTCATGTTGCCGCCGTTGGCCTGGACACCGTTTGGCGGAGCGGGCACTGCAAATGGAAATGCTATAAAAATGCGTCCAAAACTAAAATCTTAGGAATTTAAGAGAGTCTTATTAAGACCAATTTTGTTTGCAATCAATATAAGCTTAATTCGCATCAATCTTGTTTTTAGTCAGCTCAAACTTGTTCTAAACTTAATGTTTTGAATTAGGAACTAGGCTCAAAGTATGCTCTCTAACCTTGACATCTAGCTTGTGTCTCAAGTTAGTCTAATCCTTTGATGCTTAAGATCTATCAATCTGGGCTCTAACGTTCTCTTAGCCTAAGCCCTGAATAAACCTTTATACCGAACTAGATTTTGGCTCAATGTTCGCATTCATTCATTACGGCTTTTTTGCTCGATTTGGCGGTGTTTTTCCCCTTTTTGTATATGCGAACCTGTTGCATTCAGCGGGAGCATTGCCATCGGCTGTTTTGACGTGCCGTTCTGGAGCGGCGTCGTCGTCGAAGAGGACTGGCGTGAGGCGAATGTCCGCTGGGCAGTGCGTCGCTGGTTGGTGAACCTGGGGGAAGTCGCATTTGTTTCATCCGTAATATTTTTAGAAATTTTGGGAAGAACGGAAGAAGCCTGGTTCGTACTTTTTCAAAGCATTATAATTTGGAAAAATCATCAAGCAAATCAAGTCAGTTGATGTGATCAGAACCCTCATAAAACAGAGCAGATCTGCGGTAGACCAAGGTATGTGTCACAGTTTAGAAGATTTAAAATTTTCCGAAAAACCGAATCCAAACTAAAGAATGCCGAAATCAATTCAGAGGTCGCGATGGCCGATTGGAATTTTAGCGAGAACCATTGTTGGAGATTGGACTGACCAGTTGGAGATTTGGTGGTAGGTGACTTTGTTGTTGGCGCGTCGATAGGGCGCCGCGTTCAGAATGTTCGCGTAGGAGAGCAATTTGGCCCGCGGCGGGTTCGGGTCGGAGCGGAACCAGCGCTCCAGACGCGGCAATTCCGTCACCGGCGAGAACCGAGTGGTGCTCAGCGGACTGAAAAGGGCGGAAAAGAGGTCAAATAATTAAAAAATAATAAATTAAGATTTCAAATAATTGTCAAATTTGTCATAAAAAGACAAAAATGTACTGGAGATACAGGGGATCGAACCCTGGACTTCTCGCATGCAAAGCGAGCACTCTACCACTGAGTTACATCCCCATGGTGGAGGGCCAGGAGAACCGAATGATAGCAGATTGACTAAATAAGGTGTATTCACGTTCCAGATCCGAAAGTGAATTTAATAAGTATAATAGTTGGGAAGAGGATCAAATTGAGTTCGGATTAATGAGTGCACTAGCTCAAGATTCGCCTTATCTCCCCAATTCTAAATTTTTGACCAATCAATCATTAGATCACGAACTCTAATCAATTCTGATGATATTTCATGCACTAACATAATTTTATCAATAATCACTTTCAGATCTGCCTTTTAATTCCGACTAAATTCGGCCTAATCCCCAGGCTTTATCCAGACAATCAGATTTAGTCCATCCTGACATATTATTAATTCTCAAACTAATCTAACCATACTGTTATATGGCTTTATCTCAGCTAACATCCCAACAATATCCCACTAAATCTTCAACCCTTTGTCTGGGAGCGCCTTTATCCCGATTCTCTACAATTTATGGACAGCACTCGCCTCTTCCTGGCCTCCTCCTGTTTGTGCTGTTCGGCAGCAATCTGCTCCAGCCATTCGTTGACCGCCTCGCGCTGCTCGCGCGCCCCCATCCACGCGCTGCACTCGTCATCGGCGGAAATCACCTGAGGAAGAAGAGATGATGATAGTTGAGGAAAAAGTTGTGAACAGGAATATGTGAAGGTGTGGAAGAGAGGGGAGGAAGAGGTAATGGAGAAGGAGAAGAAGAGAGAGGAAGAGAAGGAGATGAAGCAAGAAAGGATGAGAAAGAAAGAAGGATTAGGATATGGTGATTGACGAGTTCCTAATTGAGTTGCAGAAACGGAAGAGATGAGGATGAAGAAGAGAATTGACAAAGAAGTGGTGATCTGATGAGGAAGAAGAATATGTTAGTGATAATGAGGAAGATGAAGAGGTACAAAAGAAGAGTGGATTTAAGCACCAAAAGTTCTTCAGTGTGCACCTGCTGTAGGATCTCTTTGACCTCCTGGCCGTTGGACGAGGTCAGGATTTGCGGCTGTCGCTCGATGGCCGTCTTCAGTAGCCGCTGCTTCAGGTCAACAATGCACTGGCCGTTTGGCTCGGAAGGAGAGCTGCAAAATGCCGAATTTTTTGAAGCGTCAAATTGGTCGTTTTGTTTATTTCAATCTTTAATTGATGGTTTAAAGTTTCACAGTTTTTAGGGGAGCGCCCTGTGTCCCCGATTTTATCCAATCACCAATCAATATTCACATTCAATTTCAGTTCCTTATTCAATACTTCCTTTTTGCCGTTCCCATGTTTTCATTTCACTGCCCAAGTCCAAGGTCATCTGTGCACAAATCAGGCGCGCTTATTGTGATGTTGCGAAACCGACGCAAAATAAAGCGAAAAATGATTGGTTAAAAGTAAAAACTGAGAAAATTTAATTTTCAAATATTTTTTTGAAAAATGCAACATCACATAACGCTTTGGCCCATTCTCAACGCTTTGGCCCATTCTTTTGTTGTGAACCTGTGAAGATCCCCTCTTCCTTTGGGGCGCATTTTGTTCACAATCTTTGGTCGCTAGTTCGCAGGCGAACACAAGATCCAGCGCAGGTTCTTTTTTGTCATCTCCAGTTGTGTGTCTGTTTGTCCTCTGGTGCTGGTGGGCGCCCATCATCACATCATCAGATCATCACTCTCGTCTCTTGCCCAATCCCCCAATCCACCTCTCGCCTTTCCTCCTTCTCATGTGCCCCCCCCCTCTTATGCTGCTGCGCCTTATCACTTTTATCAGCATCCCAGCCCATTGATGAGAGCCCGTTGTTGGCCGTTGGTCCGTGCACACCGCACAATTTCTTCATCCGCCCCAATCCCCCGCTCGCCTCTCGACGTCTCCATCTTGCGACGCCCCTCCGCCCCCGAATGCCCAAACAATGCATCCCTTTTCCCTTTCCATCCCCCCTCTTTTTGGGGAGATCACGCGATGCAGTGGGCGACTGGGACTGTTCTCTGCTGGCGACCGAGAAAGGAGGAAGGCCCAATGTGGATGAGCTACCCCCAAAAACGTGAAGAAGACGAGCGAGAGGAGAGCAGGAGAGACATCGTCGGAGCGGGGGATTTTGGCCAATCGACGGGCAGAAAGAGAGAGTCTGGACTCACCAAAAATAACAAAATAGAAGTGCGCGAATGTGACCGGGAATAAGGTACCGATTTTTGTGCCGGATATGGTCCCGAGGACTGGGGCAGACTTTGATATGGGGGACTTAAGTTGGTTGAGAGATTGCCATTGAGAATCTCGGAACAGGCCATTTGGACAACGGAACTAATAAAATCTGATTCGCCTCTGATGATCAGTGATCACAGATCGCGACAATATCCACCCAAGTCTAGCAGCCAAATTTTCAATTGTTTGAATAAACCTTTAGCAGCAAGACAGAGACTGTTGAAACTCACCGCTTTGCGAGGATTTTCAGCGTGATGTGGGTGGAGATTTCGCGGAACAGGCTGGTGACCAGCTCTTCTGGGTTGTCCGTGATCGCCTCGAACGTGATCGGCTTCCAGTTGTTGATTTGGATCAGACCTGCAAATTTGGCACTGGCACTGTTTTCTCAAACGCTTGAATCTTAATCTCCCAAAATTTGGCATTTTCTCCCATTTTGTTGAGTTCATTGAGCAACCCGAAAGTCTCTTAGTGCCAAGGTGAGTCAATTTTATGTATTTTTGCCATTTCCATTCATCCAATTCTTTGCACTCATTTTTGTCGGTCCCTTCATTCCCTTTATGTACTCTTTATTCCCGGCCACCCATTTGCCCCTCATCCAGCCGATCCCCGATGCGGGGCTCTGCTGCCCGATCCAATCCAATCCTCACAGCCCACACTCCTCATAAATATGCAAATCGGCGCAGCCGGATTGCGGGCGAGAAAATAAGAAGGAAGACGATTGTGGATGGATGGATGATTGGGTGCATCTCGCCTTGGATCAACCACAGGCAAAAGGCAACTGACTCTAGTCCCTCCTCTTCATTGGACAAAATGCCAACAATGGAACAAGGAAGGAGAGAGATTGGATGCGCGATAAGAAGTAGAGGAACAGTAATCAGAACAGGGCAAAATGTTGCACAACTGTTTGGCTATTGCGAGCATCATTCGGCAAGCAAAAACTTGGTTGAGCCAAGTACATCCTCGAAATGTCAGACAAAATGCACTTGACAAATCTCTGTGGCATGTCAGACGTGTTGTGTTGACTTTGGATTCTCCTCAGACATCCAGACACAAGGCATGTTAACATCTTGCAAATGTCAAATATATAAATAGAGATAGATGGTTGTGATTTCCAGATACAACTACATATCTTTTAGTGGCCTATTTGCACTGGTCAGACAATTTCGGGGCAGTCGGCACGAAATGTAATGTACACGCTGTGAGCATCGTTGTGTCTTTCCCACTTCCCTGTCCCAAGTGCGAATTGCCTTTGGCCTTTTAATTCCGTCTCGTCCATATTTCCTTTTAATGTTTTAGAGCCCTATTTGACTCTGCTTCCGGGCTCCTGCCCCTGGTCTCTCCCCAAAGCGGTGGGCAACAACATTTCCATGGATTTGTGCCCAAAGTTTGTTCTCTACGCGTGTGTCCATTGCTCGGCTGCGTTTGTGTCAGTCAGTCACAATTACTCCTCCACGGCGGGCGGATTGGATGTGGGGGAGTGGCGTCGGGCAATAAAACCGTCCCAATCGGTTCCCTCCAACCCCATCGGCCCATCTCCTCCTCCGTTTGGCCTTCGCCCGAGTGGATGGGGAATTAAGGGCAAAGTGGTGGTGCTGGGGATGAGAGATAAGGAGCACGACGAGATGGGCCCAGCGGAATGAGGGGGACAGGTTTTCTGCCAATGGGATGCGATCATCTCCTCTCCCCTCGCTCGCTCTTCTGAGATGGTCCGCTGACCGCGGTGTGCACAGCACAGTGAAGGCATTCACTTTTGGGGATCCGGCTGGCAGGAATGTCGGGCGAGAGGGACGCCAGATAACAGCACACAAAACGAGGGATGTGTGGGGATGACAAGATCTTTGACCTTGTCAACTTTTGTGGAAGAATAACAACGAGATCTGTCGACATTCTTGCAACCAACTAGAGATAATTAAGCCCATAATGTAACAAAACACGGGTTTAATGATTGGTCTAGGCCCACTTTATCTGATCTAAACTAGCGTTTTCTTGCTCCGATTCTCAAATGGAGTCAACTGGTCCAAAGAATAGTGAGTTCTTGTTGTGCCTTTTTGGCCAAATGCTGTTAGTGCGTTGGTTGCCTTTTTCCACTCCCTTTTGGGCCACTCAATTCGGCGATCCGGCGCCTCAAAGGGGATTGGGCGCCGGATTAACATATTCAATTGGGCGCCAGTCATCCACCTCAATTCCCACAGCAGCGTCCATTTGTGTCGGCCATTTTTTGATTGCAAAAACACAGCGCTGTAATGCACAGCTAGGTGTGGGATAACACAAAAGCATAGCAATGTGTGAAGGACAGAGGGCATTTGCCAGTTTAGGATCCATTTTTGGATCAGAGATTAACGGAATTTATCGGTTCAAACGAGTTACTTAATTGGATTCTAATCGGATGATCAAATCACAATCATTGGATCAAGTTATCTCGCTCAGAATGATTAGCAGCATTAGATGATTGAACAATTAGCTGATGCGATCAGAACTGAACAACCCCAGATCAAGTTTTGGTTTATGAGAGTGTAGTGATTGATTCGCTCGGATCACTTGATCACAAAAAGTTAAACTAAGAATTGAAGGTTCTCAATCATTTATACAAAATCCATTTTAATCCTCCGATTGCCCCCTCCTTTGTTGTTCTTTGGCTGAGCCCATCCCCATTCCCCGTTTTGCCTTTTCCATACACAAAAATCAAGCGCTATGGGGCGCCGGCGGGGGACGCGATTGGAGGGTGCGGGGGCCGAATAAACCCAGGCAAGAGGGGCAAACACACATCCCCGCCAATCCGTCCGGCGGCGATAAACAACCATTTTGGGGGGCGATGCGGCAGGCAGAGGATGGACGGGCAACGGAGGCCCGATTGAGATTGAGAGAATGGGGCTATATGTATGGGCTATGGGGACTGCACGCAGAGCAGCACAAATAACAAATATCCATTGCCCAACCGGCGGAGAGTGGGGGGAGGCAATGGCCCAAGAAATGGGCGTCTGGGAAAGGGAAAGACGAAATCAACCAATGTGGACTTGTGGACTGGACTTGTTGATCCAAATTTGAATTGATCAGATATATTGCTGATTTGTGGATGAAGAATTGATCGGATTGTTTGTTGATCAAGGATTATTTGATCGAAATTGGGACTGCTGTCTGGCCGATCCGAATGAAATGTTTCGATCAAGTTAAATCAATCTGATCTTGTTGATCACAATGATCAGATCGACGGCACGAAAATGACACCAAATTCAAATTTTTAATTTCAAAAAGTCCCTTATATAGTAGGCCTTTGGCCAAATATTCGCGTGTTTTAAAAAATTCCATTTGGCGCCCACCTTTGGAGTTCTGGATGAACTGGGGCAGCCCCAGTGCGGACAGCACCGTCTCGACCAGCTGGCTCAGCATGGTCTGGCCGCCCACCACCGCGTACGTGTCCACCACCGGCAAATAAAGGGGACAAATGTTGGCGAAAAATTATCGATCGATTAACGTCAAATATTTGACATCCAAAAATCAAAGATTTTTTGTCCTCTAGAATAATACTTTTTGTATTTAATCCTCTTTTAAATTTAATCTTTATCGGTTTGTTTTGGGTACCGGATTGCCGTCGTGGGCGCAGCCAAGGCAGTGCTGGGAGCGCACCGTTTCGACGAGCACTCTCACCGGGAACATGTCCGCCACCATTTTTAAGGAGTCTCACTGCACTGCCGATTCTGCAAAAAACAATTCATTTGCATGTTTAGGCTAAACGGCTAAAGGCAATTCCCTGATTTTTGAACATTTTTTTTCAAATTCTAGTCCAAACAGTTTTTGGCTGTTTTTCAAAAAATTAATTTTTGTTATTTTTTTAATTTTCAATTTTTATAGCCTAAAGCTTTTAATATTGTTTGGAAGGCATTTCCCCTCCCACCAAGTCTCGCTGTCACAGCGCCGGAACACAAAAATCGGGTTGTTGCCCTCTGCTGCTGCTGCACTGATGGCTGGATGCCCAACAGTAGTTGTGTTGTCGCAATCAATTTTGCGTATTTTTTGATTACTGAAATGGAAATAGTAAATGTTATTTAAAAAATAAAATTGACAAAATGTAATGCACAAACTATTGAAACTTTGAAACACACGTAAAAAATGTCGCGAAAAATCATGACAAGAACAAAAAAATTCGCGTAAAGGAAAATACATAATATTTATAATTTATTGTAGAATTGTTTTCGGGACCTTCTCAAATATAATTTTTAAATATTGCTTAAAATACTAAAAAATTGGTGGGATTGGGAGTGGCCTCTGGCCCGGGCCCACGTCATTGGGGGGCGAGACCAACTCTGCTGGGGACGGGGAGAGGGGACGGTTCAAAGATCCCCCAATCAATCCGCCACCACTGGGGGACCAAAGGCGCCCTGAACAGCGAGTGAAGGGGAATTGTGAGCCCTTCGAGCGCGCGAGATCTGTTTGGGGCCGATCGCGATTGGGCTGCTGCTGCGCGGAAATTAATCACACTCAATCGCGCGAACAGGCGGCTCTGCCCTCTGTTTACGGTATTGTTGAGTCCCGAACGGATGGACGGATCCCCCGCTGCTGCTGATGTGGCCTTCGCGCATTTGAAATGTTCGGATCCATTGTGTGGCATCGATTGGATCGTGCATGGTTTGTTTGGTGTCACAAGACTTGCCCACAGAATGGGGCCTGAGGCGCCAATTGCAAATGGGATGCGCTCTAAAATAGTAGAAATACCTATTTTCATTTGACACAACATCTCCAGTGCCACACAGAAATATTTCTGATTTAGATTTGTGTACTTAGGTCCTTAGTCCTATTATTTGCTTTATCTTATGTGTTTGGCATTTTAAGGTTTGGCATTTGTATCAAATGGCCTTTTTAAGATTTTTTGTTTTGGATGCGCGAAATTCAAAGATCAGGAGCAAAATCCAAAATCTCACATTGCGATGGATGTGCGCTTGTTTACAGTATTGGGCCGCCGAGAGCGGCGGCGGGGAGCAGGGGATTGGCGCCGCGAGTGGGGAATAATGTAGGAGAGGAGTGTGGTGGGGCGGCGGAGCGGAGGAAGAGGGAGGATGGGGATGGATTCACTTTCTTCACTGGGCGAGATTTGTCCCCTCCCACAAGGCCTTTGCCTGTTGTTGCCTCCCCCTCGCCTCTTATCACATCGCTCAGCCGCCCAACGGCCCCCAATCTCCTGACAATCTGCTGGGGCAAGACGCTGTGGCCGATTGGAAGAAAAGGCAATCAAAGTCCGCTGCAGTGCTGCGAATTTGGGGAGATTGAGAAATGTCGTGTGTTCACGGGCCCAAAAGGAATTTGAGCGAAGCACACAGGACAGAGAAATGGTGCGCCCAAGATTTGGGGGATAAAACATAAAATTGCCCCAAAAAGGACAGACAAATAGACATTTTTTTAAACTTGAAGATGGCTGGGATCAGATTTCATCCCCAAATTTGAATTTGGCGTTCTGTTTTGGAAATGATAGATGACATTTCATCTCAAAATTGGCGTCAGAAAACGTACAACAGAAGCATTTTGTCTTTGGCATTCTGTTTAGAGGGTTCCTATTGGATCAAATGCATCCCCAAATTTGGCTTGGGGAACCAGAGGCCATTGCCTTGGCCAAGCACAACAAATGCGGAAACCATTGTGCGTTGTGTTCCTGCCCAGTGTGTGGTGGTGCGTGGAAAGTGAAAGCAGCTTGTGCTGAGGGAGGACTGGAGGATCACTTGGGCGGAGGAGGGACTGTCTGGGCCGCCGCATGTAATGGGCCGCCGGTCCCCCGACAACTGGAACCGACTTGTGCAGCAGCAGTTGTGGGCCCAGGGGCTGTTGAGCCCCGCATCAAAATGCGCGTTGGCGCCGCTGTGATTTGGCCGCTGCGGCGGCGGAGGTCGCTGCTCGGCTGCTTACAACAGGCAAAGTGGGGGAATGCGCCCATTCTCCCGAACAATGAGCTTGTTCCTGCCGCTGCAGATGGTTGTTGTTGTGCGCAGAGCGAAAGTGCTGGACCGCCAGCGAAAGCGAAAGCAGCAGCCCAACGACCCCCAGCGCCGACCGACTGGACCGCCGCCGCCTCTGCTGCTGCTGCTGATTGTTGTTGTGCAATGTGCGCGGATAGCGCGCAGCAGCTGGAACGGCCAAATGCGATGCGCACAAGCACACAAATGTGTTTTGGCCCTCGTCCCCCGATTGTGCGTTGTCTGGCGCAGCGGCGGCGGATGATTGCTTTCTTCGGGGCGGCGCAGGAAGTGAAAGCACAGCGCAATGGGGAAAGGGAAAGGGGAGAAAAGACGACGAAAATTAGACGTTGCCTGGCTGGCTGGCGCGGATCAGTCCAAAAACGAGTCTCCGGCGGTCGCGCGCGAAAAAGTGAGGGAATGGAACGAACGTCTTATCCGCCGATGAGGCAATCAAAATTCGTGAATTTGGCGAACAAGAGATGTGGGATAAGGACGAAAAGTGCAGTTACAAAGGAGTAACTGAGGGAGATAAGAGGAAGCGATTTCGAGGAATAAGAAGAGTTTAACAAGGGATTCCAAAAGCGAGAGGAATTTTTGGAAGTGAAGAGTTGAGTAAAAGGAAGAAGAAGAATGCAGATGAGATGAAGAGGAAGCAATGAAATGATGAGAAAGAGATGGAAGAGTTTATGGGAAAGAAGAGCTATGGAACAGAAAGGAAATGATGAGGAATATGGAAGAAGATAAAGGGGAAGAATGATTATGTGAAGAGTGAAGATGAGAGAGATAGCGAATGAGAAGAGGGAAGAAGAAGGGGTGAGGGAAAAGATGATGATGAATATGAGATGTAAAGATATAAGAAGATCTGATGATGAGAAAAAGGAAGTGTAAGGATAGCGTAAGGATAACGAGAAGAGATTAAGGGAAGGAAGAGCTGACGAAGAAGGAGTGATGAGAAAGAGCTGACGAGGAAGGAAAGACGAGTTATGTGGAGGCGGAACAAATGTGAAGAGCATCCTGCCTCCTCTTTGCCGCGCTCTCATCCAGCAGTTGATGGGATTGCGCAACACATCATGCGCATCAAATTGCGCGAAAGCAGTGTTCCTTTTCCTTCCTTCGCAGTCCAGCAGGGCCTTTCGCCCTTTCCCTTTGTGCTCAGCGCGATGGATGCCCGCAGGCCATGGCTGTCGCGCAGATTTTGTGCGTTCCAGAACGCGCAGACACAATGCGCGCAAAAGTGAAAGTGGCGGCGGTGGAAGTGCTCTGCTGTTGGTAGGACTGGGGGATTGGGCGCACGCAAAGGACAATGGAACCCAAAAAACGGCGGAAAGGAGCGGGGAACGCGTCGGAACACTGTCAATTGCAATTGTTAGCCTATTAAGGGTTACATCACGCAATTGGAACGGCGCAAAATTAGGCTGGCGTTTTGGGAGCAAAAAAACGCTTAAAGAATCGACATTCGCAAATAGTAGTAACTATGTATAGAATATAGATTGGGTCAAGTTTAAATTTAAAAAAAATAAATTGGGCGTAAGGGGATAACGGATAAAGGAAACTAGGAGAAACAACCTACAACAACGAACTGGAATCTGGAACACAGCGAACGAGTGAGTGGAAGGCGTCCACGATTGTTCATTTCTCATTTGTGTAGGGAAGTAGGGAAGAGGGATGTTGGGATCTGAATAGTGAATACCTATTGTGACTGGTGCAGTCGGGGATTTGTTTTTTTTTGACTGGCCTTTGATACAATGTAATCATTCAAATTCAAAGATGGCGCGGATGGATGTGGATTGTGGAGACTAGAGATTACCTAGAGAGTGGGATGGGTATTAGAAGTGGATACTGGATACTGGGTAGGAATGGGAAAGGCGGCAAGAACAAGAAGAGGAATACAAAGGCCTGCGATATGGGCATATGGGATATCAACATATCAAGGAATCAAAGATCAGTTTGCTTTTTGAAATTGTATTAAAATGGATGAGAGAGGAACAAGATTAATGGAGTACAATGGACATGAAGACGATGATTCTTGATGAATGATGACTTGGTGATGACCTGATGACTGATGAGTATGAAGGAGGCGATGAGAATTGAGACTGAGTTTGAGAGTGAAGAAAAAATGAAAAAAAATGAAAAATTAAGAAGGAAGCGTTCAACGAAAATGGGTGGATTCGGATTGGATTTTAAGATTTTATTGGTTCTTGCACGCGCACAGCGGGCGCCGGACATCAATTGCAAATAAAATACATTCTTCGGAAATGGTTTGGGAAAATCCGCAATAAAAGCGTCAAGCTGATGACGTGATGACTGTGGGAACACCAAATTTTGGACAAAGAGAGTCAACATATTTACATAGAACATAGCCGCATTCGTTTAATACAAAATCAGAATCACAGAGCATGTCTCATGTCAGAGAGCAGCAGATCGATGAGACCAGATTGGGGGTCAGATCACAGCCAGAAGCACCGGATATCAGTGCTCAAATCAAGGGGAGCCAAGTTTAAAAGATCGAGGCAGATTGGTCCACGAGTGTTTCGATCTGCCCTGCCCAAGTGTGGAGATTGACCTTTTCCAAGGCTCCTCAATTGTTGTTTTGTCGAATGCAATGGTCCCCAAGGGGGACTATAGCTGCATTTGGGCGGGGGAATTATTGCATTGGGCCGCATTCGGGCGGTGGGATGGGCCGATCGGGGGCTCGGCCGTGTGTGATATTCACGGGAGGGGACTCGGCCCCCTCCCCTCGGGATCGGGAAACGGGGCGTCCAGATAAGAGGAACCACCGAAGGAACAGCAGAGCCTCTACCCCTGGGAGATGGATGATGCACAGGATGGCCGATTTCGATTTCGCCTCCGCACTGTGCTCCTCCGCACCGGACGCGAAGAGGCAGAATGGAATTGGGAAGGGATTGGGCGCACAGGAAGAGGGAAAGGGGAAAGGGATCGCCTCAGTCCCCGCACACACATTTCATTGAAAGGCAACGGCCCCCCAATTGGACAAAACTAATACGTAATACCTAATACGGAGCCACACCAAATGCATGCGTATGTATCTCCTTTTCCGGATCGAAAGTGCAAACAGGAAATACGAAAATTTGGAAGGCCAACAAATCGCTCTTGGCAAGATTTGAATTTGGCCACCAAAATACCGACATTTCCTGATACCTATTGCATCTATTGCCAAGATGCCGACAAATATTGGGGCAAGAAAAAGTCGAAGATCTCGCGGATCTTGGTCTCGGCAAAAAATGTCGACAGATTTTGGTCAGAAAAGCATCGCAAATCTCGGCATGTGAAGTGTCCCAACTGCCAACTGCCAATAGTCTACTTGATATGTATGATAATTGATAATGCCGACATTTTGTATTGGATGTTAGCGGAAGCGCAAGGAAAATGGAAGTTGGCGGCATGAATAGAATTTTGTTAGAATTTAGAATTACGGAATTGGGGAGAGAAAGCGGGGATTGATTGCGGGGAAAAGGGCGCGAAAGAGCTCTGTGCTCTCTTGTCTCTTCCGCGTCTCCATCTAAATAAGTGGGCACCTCTGTCCCCTCACTTCTTCTATCTCCTGTGATTCTTATTTGGGGCTAAAAGGTCAATCGGGGCGAAAAAGGGAAATGAAGAAAAAAGGGATAGGGAAAAGGACTAAAGGACTGTTGCCCTGGGAAAGGTAGCTCCAGCAGTTGGAGAAGGAGAGCGCCAATCCAAAGTCCGAACCCATTCAAATGATGGCGCACAGTCATATCTTATATCACGCGGCGAGGGGACTTCGCAACGGAAAATTTGTATGTAGCAGAAAAGTGAAAGGCTAGATCATTCACATTTCACAGATTTACGGTGGGATCGGGATGGGGAACCTGATCGGCCGAATTAAGGCCCCTATGGACTGTGAAATGGGACCAAGCCTCAGATTGGGATTAAGTCAGTCGAGATTCTTTTACATAATTGGTAGCACGGATTGAGTTAGGATGTTCCGCTATTGAGGTATTGAGTGTATCGAGTGTTGAGTCTTACACATAAAGTCAAAGGTGCGAGATTAATTCGGATTGGGCCAAGATTCAAACGAAGGGTTAAGCCGCGGATTGGTCTGGATTAAGCCCCTAGAATGGCGCTTAGATGCTGGATTAGGCTGCCGCAAACAGACGACAGCTGATAAGTGATAAACTGATAACGAATGAACGGATTGACTGGCGAAGAAGACCCTTCCCGTTGGTTGGAGAAGGCAGATGAGAGAGAGCACAACAGTGTTGTTGGGCGGGGGATTGGGGCGCCGCTCTTCTCGTGGTCTCTCGCCAATCCGCCGCCAATCCCCGGTCCCTCCCGATTTGTTTGGCGGAGTTTATCTGTTCGCAAACACACAGTCCCCAGTCCCATTCGTCGATCCGGCCGCCGCGATAAAATGTGTGGCGGCTGGCTGTTGGCTGTGCTCTCGCATTTGGGGGACTCGGGATTGGATGGTGGTGCCCCAGTCCCCAGCCCCAAACACACAATGCTAATCCCCGCACTCGTGAGGCGGGATTTGCCCAAAAGGCCGCGCCAAACGCACGAATCCAATCCCGACCGCCGCCGCAAGGACACACAGTTGGATTGGATTGTTGGAGATTATGCGCATTTTTGGGCGGCGAAAGTGGATGTGGTGGGGACCTGGGGACAAGTGGAAAAGAAGCCCATGAATTTCACTTCGGTTGAAGTTTCCCTTGTTCGAGTGAACGCAAATAATTTTAAAAATTTATGCTGCACTGACAGGCACTGGCCAAAATGCGGATCAGTGGTGATCGGATTTTTTAGAAGTGATCAAGAATATTTAGCAAAATGTTTTGTGGGTCAACACATTTCGATAACTTTTTGCAAAAAAGGAGCATTACTTTGGGGCCATGATTTATGCATTGTTTGGAAACCAAATATTATTAAAATTGAATTGGGAGCGCATCAAAATCTTGTCCGGGAATACCCAATGCATCGCATCGGGAGAGTGCAAAGCGCTGAGTCAGGGCTCTGCCGCCACTGACGGATCCAAAATGCGTTTGGAATGGGCAGACATTTGGCGCCTAAAAACAACAATTGCTGCGGAATTGGAAGGCCTTTGGGAAGACGCTGCTGGGAATTGGGGGCAAAAAGTGCAACAAGTCAGCGAAAAACACCAAAATGGCGCAAAAACAACAAAATATGGCCATAGTTGTCCGTTGATTTTTTGATCAGTTGATGGGCACTGATCTGAGCCCACTTGAAATGTGCACTGATCACCTCTGATCAGATTGACCCAACTTTTTTGCTTGGATCAATTCTGATCAATCTGGGCCTAATACGCATTTTGATCTCAGCAATTAACCCGCTCTCGTCTGGTCAGCGACCAAACCCAGTTGGAACTCTTGCTTCTAAAGTTCAGGTTAGAGGCGCCCTAAATTGGCGGAGTCCTTTTACCAAATTGGCGGAGCAATTATTTTATTTGGTTATCCGAAACGGGAAATCGCACATGCGCCCCAAAAGGGGCCCTTTTGCGGCGGAACAAAGCTGTGGACAGCGCAAGTGGGAGGGAATTGTCGGGATCTTCTCCGAGTCCCGACGGCCGCCCATTCGCCGCATTCTGTTGTCCTCTGCTGCTGATTGTGGCGCTGTGGTGATCATTCAATGCATTTTCCGGGGCCCAAGAGCACAATAGGGGCTTGGCTGGGGCTGGGGCTGGCCGGCTGACTGGCGGCGACGGCTGTGGAGGCTTTGTGTCCCGCCGAGATGGGAAAGGCGCTGGCGAAGTGCTGTGGGCGGATGAATGGGCTTAGGCGGGCGCACACCAATTCAATCTTCAACGCGGGAACTGTGGGCAGGGGAGAGGGGGAGGGGAGTGGGGATGTGCGGCGATATGGACGGGGAACAAGGAACATGGAGAATTGGGAATTGGGGATTATACCTAGCCTAGTACTAGTTCAATGTTTATTTTTTTGGACAAACAAAATGCCAAACGGCGGGATTTTTAATTCTGGAAAAAACTCCAAAGGGGAGTTGGTTGACCTTTAAAAGGGAAGTTGTTAAGGACGACAGATCTGGAGGAGGGTTTTTTGTTTCCGATTGAACCTCATGCCTATAAATAGTGCTGCACAATTCGATCACTTTGTGCGGGATCGCTTCGACCCCCACCGCCATTTGACTGTATCTCGACAAGAAACGAGGCCCAAAAAGAGATAGATATAGATACTTCGATTTGAACCAAAAATCAAATTGACCATGAAATGTGCCGAAAAGAGTTGGCCAGCGCAGAAGATGTGGGCCAATGTATGTATCTACAACATTTTTGCGTCCGCTGTGTGTTTGTTGCTGTGGATTGGCCAAATGGAGGGGCGCAAAGGGAGAAGAAGCCTTTCATCAGGGCTTGTGTTGGCGTCGTAAAATCCCGCCGCTGAGGTGCTGATTCAGCGCCCAGCGGAAGAGCCAGAGAGCCTTTTGAGGGCAGCATTTATCGCCCAGAAGGCTGTTGGCCCCGGCGGTTGGGTGAGGATCGCTGGGGATGAGCGGCGGCGAGATTCTTCTGTCTGCCCCTGCTGGGGCCGAGACATGGGCTCTACGGGATGAATGGGCGCAGCAATCACCGCCGCCACCAGCGCCCGCATTTTTGTGAAAAGGCGCACACAAATAAATGCATTCGCACAGTCGGCGCGTCCAAAAGGCGCTGCGAATGGATGGTTGGCTGTGTGCACAAATCCCCCAACCGCAGATTTGCATATCGCGTTTGGCCGCTTCTTTAGCCGCAAAAGCTGCAAGCCGATGGCCCAGATCTGGGCCTAGAACTGCGTTTGTCCATTTTTACAGGTTCGAAGCATTGATCTCTGATCTGGCAGGATCCCGCATCGATCTGAGACGAGTGACTGACTGACTAGCTGCTGGCGGCTGTTTACGATAAGCCGGAGAGACAATTGATAAGAGGGCGAGGGCCATGCCAGTAAGCGATGTGAGGCCGGTTTGAGTCTTTGAGTATCTGAGCCCTGAACTGATCGAACTGATCTAGCAGCCTGGTCCCGATCTGAGTCCAGTTTGGGATCCGATTGATCGGTTCCAATTGTTATCGGCTGATTGGACTTGATCTCTGCCAATCAGTCCAATCCCAGCAGTTGGGCATCGGATCTGGTGGCCCACAATATTGGGCCTGGACGGAGGGAGAAATATTGGCCTTAGACGGGGGGAGATTGTCAATAGGGCCCATGTGCCTACAGTCAGTCATTCATCGGTCTTCTCTTGGCTGGCTGTCGAGAGTGGTGTGCGGCGCTTTATCCGGCCGCTGCTCGATCTGCTGCGGGGCCCAGCCAGGGAGACGAGTTTACGATAAGCCGAAAGGACAACTGAGGGATGGGCCAAGCGAGGGATTGGCTGCTGCCGCGGCTCTGGCAAACAAAGCGGCTGTGGGGAAGAGCCTCAGCTCTGGGCCAGGCTCTGGGGCCAGCAGGGCCTGGAAGTCTCTTCTCTCTCTTTCCTTGGGTATTAGCTAAATGGATGAGCCCATGGGGGAGGGGAGGAGATTACTTCTCTTGTGGGACGCGCCAAAAAAGCGCCCGCCAAAAGCCGTTGGGCAGCCCAAAGTCCGCGCCAGGGCACTAAATTCGGCGGCAGGAAATTAAACGGCGCCCAAAGATCCAATTAAGCTGATGCGAAGAAACTGGGGGCCAAATGCCATTAAGGGGGAGGGGATTGGATTTGCGGGGGGAAACAACAAGCCCCCAGTCTTACACAGAAAATGCCCAGAAATCTTGGCGCGAAGAAAATTGCCAACAAATCTTGTTTTTTGAAAAATGCCAACAAATGAATGCGAAACAGAGGAGTGTGTCTGCGATCATGTTAACGCGCCGATGTTGAAAAGTGAAAACCCAAGGGGCACAGCCCTTCTTGGTCTCTCAATTCTAGAGTTATGGCTGGAGGCGCAAAAACCGGCAACCATTTGAAAACACACTTTTTACAAATGGAACACTTGCGTAGCCATAATAACAGGTGAATGGTGGGCTGATGAGTCCAACCCCCAGAGTATCTACACCCCAAAGTATCTACACATACTACGCCTCCCCGTTTAAGCCTAAGTCCTAGTCTAATGTGTAGCCAAGCAACTTCATAAGCTTAGGCTTATTACTACGCCTGATATTAAATATTATATGTATTTTACTTTTCTATGAAATTTTGAGATTTTCACGTGTAGATACTTTGGGGTGTAGATACTCTGGGTTGACCCCGGGCTAATGTAAGGAGAGACGCACAAACCCCGGTAGCCATTTAAAAACATATACTTTACTTACCAATACAAAATACAAATGGACTTGCGATTGCTAATAACAGGTGGAGAATGGTGGACTTCTGATACAATGGATATGGCTGGGCAATTGCTTTCTTCTGCAAATGCCGTTGAGCTAACGTTAGCTATATTGCTATAATTTGATATCAAGTACTTGATTCTCATCAAGTTTCCGCACAGTTCTAGGATTTCGGTCAACAGTCCCGGGTCCAATTCCAATTCCAATTGGAGGTCGGATGGATCCACATTTGGGGCTGGGTCCGCTCTCTTCTGTCATTCTGTCTCCCTCCCCTGGCTTTGGGTGTTTGTTCGCCCTGTGCTGGGATGGGATTGGGCGGCTCATCATTATTCATTCGAAAGCGGCCCAGGCACAGCCCAACGTGTGCATTTTTGGCGGATGGGATTTTGGGGCGCCGCGCCCCGGGCCAAAACTAATCCCGTCCGCCCTCTCCTCCCCTCCCCTCTCCTGCTCTGCCGCCCTTCGCCCGCTTGTGCCGCGGCGGCGCCCCAACGACGGTACTTTTGGCGTCCAAAATCCAAAAGCCCCGGGCCATTGGGCTCACATATCTTGGTGAGCAAAAAATGGAAAAAAGGTCGGTAAAAACTTTGGAAAAAATGTCGAAATTTTGCTAAGAAAAATGTCTACACGTCAAGAAAAAATGTTTTAAAATGTAAAAGTGCTGAAGAACTTGGTGAAAAAGCCTACTAATCCTGTGTTGGTTAAGATTTCCGGGAGATCTTGGTAAAAATGTGTGAGTGAGAAAATGCTTGACAAATGACAAGTAATCGTGGCCACTTTCTGGTGCCCCCCAATTTCGGGGGATGTGTGACGAAGGGCAAACATATAAATAAATGTAAGTGCGCCGTAATCCGCGGGCCGCTCAAAACCATGTAATATTTGGGGGACGACTGACTGAGAGACTGACTGGATGGGATTGGGCACAAGGGGACTGCCGAAGAGAGAGAGATGGATGTGCTCTTGTGCTCGGTGCCCTTCCGTTTGGGCTGTGAAGGACTCAATGGGCGCAATTCAAATTAATCCCCTGCCCCTTTTGGCGCACAGAGTGTGATGTCTGGATGTGCCCCGTTTGGGGGATAAAAATAGGCAATGGCGGAAGATGCCGCTAGCAAGATAAATTGGGAAATGGGCGCCACTTGAGCCCCAGACAAGGATATTGTTGTGTCAAATCGTTGGCCAAATGGGGCGTCTGGATCTGGACACTCAACTGAGCATTCAAATCCAGGAACTGTTGTTTGGCTTTGTCATTCTTGTCCAAATGTCCCGTCAAACAGCCTGGCACTGAAATCGGATCAGAGCTGTCCAGGGGTGGATGATTTGATTTGTCTCTTTTCCTGTGTTGCATTGGCTTAGCTCTGACAATTTGGATTTGGACAAGAGTGGCACTTTTCCGTCTTGGTTGCGCCATTGGGGTTTGGGGGCATGGGGATATCGGATATGCAGCAGTCCGCGCGCCAACTGCCATTGTGCCGTTGGGCTTTGGTGTGTGTTTGCAGTGAATATTGTATATTGTTGGGTGCTAATGAAGACAGACAGCAACAAGTGCCCCCTGGGGAAGGGGAGCTGATCAGGAGGTGCCAAACGAAATGCCCAAAGTGTGAAGGTTTGGATCTGGGGGGGGGGGGGTTCGCCCATGACTTTGTACCAGATTGGGCGCCGCTTTAGCCTGATCTTGGGGTCACGGGACCCCAACAGAGTAATGCACAATGCCTGTGCACTGGCCTGAGGTGGATTGGTTAACTGAACGCCCTGAACTCAACGAGGTCAAGTTCGAGCAGTACGAGGACTGAATAATTAATTTGTCTTTTTAGACATTGTTGTATTGGCTCAGCCAATTAATTCTTTGGTCGTCTTAAACTGTAAATTGGGATGGCAACAATTGGAGTGGCGGATATCCCCCATTCGCGTGTGCCCACTTGTGTGCCGTTGTGTCTTGTGTGAAGTGGATATTGGCCGCTGGGCGCCCCAATAATGAGTAGAATGGGATTTAGCCGCGCCCCTGGGGGAGAGCCGGGAGGCTGGCGCATAGAAATCCGGCGCATGCAGCCTCAGCTGGCGCGTGCGGCGCCGGATATTGGCTCTGAGGGGCCCAAAGGCTGTTGGCCTTTGGCACCGCCGCCAAGTGGGAGGCGCCACAAGCGGGGATTAGTCTCGGCGGCGCGGACCTGGCGCTGAGTGTATGGATTAATAATAATAATATTGGTGCCGAGTTTGGGTGAGCCCCCGCTGGATATGCGGCAGCCAAGTGCCAGCGGCAGCGCCAATCCAATTGGCGGCGCAAATTGGCTGGCGCAGCAATAAGTTTTTCGTTGGGCGCCCTCCCATATCCGGGCTTCTGGAGCAGTGAGAAATAAGAAATACTATTGGAATGGGTAAACGAACAAAACCAAAGTTGGTTGGCGGCCGATTGATGCCAAATGGACAAAAAAACGACAAAAAAACAAAAAAGAGATGTTGGACATTTGGACGCATTGCCCCATTTGAAAATATCCAAGGGAGCCTCACAAAATGGCATTTAACTGGGAATTGATTGCTTGAACATGGCAAAATGATGTTACGAACTGTCAAGAGACATCGAACAACGCCCAATTTGGAAGTAAAACTGAAACAAGTGCCACCTGTACCCATTACCCATTATAATTAATACCTACGTACCGGGTACCAGTTGTTGTCTCGACGTCAACTTAAGCGGGCAAATCGACATTGACATTGACGTCTATGAGATGGATATCGATTTTTTAATGTCAATCTGTTGAATGTCAATATTTAGGGAAATCACTGTCAAGGCAACACAAACACATACATACATAAATAGCTACGTTAAGGCATTGCTTTTTGGCTTCACGAGATCTAGGAATGCGGGCCTTTAGTCTCTGGTATTCTGGATTCTGGTGTCTTATCGGTTCTATCGCAAATGTGGCCTTTGGGCTTTTAGGCTCAGGAGGAAATGAAGTTGCATTGGATTGGCTGGTGGGGAGGCATTGGGATTGGGGGGCAGATATGCGGAAGAATTGGATGAGGGACTGGGGATGGGGCACTGGGCACCGGGGAATGGGGGATTCGGCGGGGATAACCGAGGGATTAGGGCCCGGCCAGTAAACGCAGTGAATGTGCTGCCCCAGAAGAGGGGGGGGGGGTGGGATTTGTGTGCAGCGGATTTGCCAAATCCCCTTCCAGCGAAAAATTGATTTTCGCGAGTAAACCCATAAACAGGGGAATTGGTGTTTTAGTAAAAATTTAAAAAAATCAGATCCTTGGGACACGTGGATATATTTAGTTTTGGCCAAAAAAATTTAAATCAATACAAGTTTGCCAATGATGCCGCTAGGTAGGTAGGTGGTACCTATCCTTTTCGCGTTTTTGAATAAGAATAGATCACATGGGCAGACATGTAGTGTTTGTTGTAAAAACTAAAAACAACGCAATGGCACTGTCCCTAAGTCCCTATAGATGAATGGGAATTGTTGAGGGCCTCTGGCTCTCTCTGCTGAGGCGCAAAGCCACCGCCCCCCCCCCCTTCGGCAGGGCTAAGCTGTTTAGCCAACAAATGGGGCACAAAGAGAAGGGAATAAATCCCATAAAGGGGCCGGCAAATCCCCCGCACGTATAGCCTGCTGGCGGCTGCCTGGGCCGGCGGAATCCCATTTCGCGCAAACAAATAAAATGTGGGCGGACAGAATGTGGTGGCCGTGGGGAGTGGTGGACGCGGATGGGGGATGGGGACTGGGGATGGGGGGCACCTGAAAGCTGAAACGGCCGGCGCCAAAGGCCAGCGGTGCCCCACAGAAATGAGCGGACGAGAAGGCACACGAGACGAGACGCGATTCTTGTGAATGGGGATCGGATTTTTAGAATTTGGAAGCGAATGTTTTATCGTTAAAGGTTGCCTAAGTTATGAGTTTATGAGCACCGGAGGAAAAAGTTAGGTAGGTACCTATACACTTTCATGCTTGGAGGGAATGGGAAAAAGGGAGAACGAAACAGGACAAAGCAATAGGATGCTGTGCCGAATGCAAATAGGTATAGTATTTATATTTCTATTTCGAATTGAAAATGCCCCAACACAACACTATCGCTGTCTTCTGCTCAACTCGGGGTTTGGACATCGGCGGGGGAAGTAAAAGTGCTGCGCTGTCTGGGTGGGGGTTGGCTGAGCGCAGCGGTGGACGGGGATCAACGCGCAAAAGCAATCTCTTTTGCGCGCTTTGCCTGCTCATCAGCAGCGGCTCATCCATTTGTCCCCAAAAAGGGAAAGCGACCAGTTCCAGCGCAGCGAAAAGCAGAGCCATATCCCCCGGCCCCATCCGCATCCACAGCCCAAAAACAGCAGCCCCAAACAAATGGACTGACTCTCCTCCTCAACACGACATCCCAAGTGGAAAATGTGCACACAAATTTGCGCATTTTTTGTGTGCAACTAGTTGACTCGTTTAATACGCAAATCTTGGCGTTGCTCTCAATTCCCAGGATGGGAGGGCAACACTCGTCCAGTCAAATTGGATTTGGTTGGATTCAAATCGCCAAAATCCCGATTTCCAATATCCCAATTTGCCAATTGAAATCACTTTAGACGTTTAGACCGGAAGGACTGTAGAAAAAGTAAACAGAGATTTCGGGTCAAAATGTGTGAAGTTGTGGCATATTTTATGAATTGTGCAGATATCTATTATGCATCGACGGAATTGGAGAGTATCAAGATTGAATAATTTGAGACGTTCAATATATGGCTGGTGTGGAATTTTACATTTATAGAGTGCAAGTTTGGTGAATAGTTTTTGAATTTGTTCGAGTTTTTGAGTTTGTGAGATTGATGATGGGTTCCAAATTTGAGTGGCATATTCAAGATTCAAGAGTTGATCGTATATAAGATGTGTATGCAATGGACCATACTTTAAGCTTTGATGATTGAATTACACGCATTAGTTGAAATAATCGACTGTAAGCAGTTTTGACTATATTGTTAATATGGGTGGAAAAGTCGAGTGTTTCATTGATGTGGACGCCTAAATCTTTGATCGTGGATACCGATTGTAAAGGAGTTGAATTGATGGTATATATGGGTTTACATCTTGATTTACGCTTGTGATGGTTGACTGACATATAGTACAACAGTTTTTTCAGCTGAAATTTCAATATGCCATTTACGGCTCCAAAGATAGATGTTTCAATCTTCATTTTAAATTTTGAGTTTTGTTTGATTGCGCATGAAAAAACAAGCAGAATTGAAAGGAATGTGTGCGGAGAGGGCGCCCCGAGTCCAAATCTAATCCGATCTGCGCCCGCAAATCCAGCTTTAGCTGCTGTTGCGGGGACTGCGCAGAACCGGTTTTTGCGCAGTGCAACTTTCGCTTTCATCCGTCGTTGTGTTGTTCTCTTCTGTTGCATAATGCGTCTCAAAAAGTGCGTGAGCCAATTATATATAGGTGTGCGCAGACATAAACAAAAAATGCATGCGCAATTCCCATTCAATTCAGCTTTCTTCGGCTTTGGGGCTTAAGGAATGGCCAGCTGAAAGTGGAAAATAATGGGTGAGCCCCAAAAGAGTAAATGAGGGCGCATCAAAGGCCATGAAAGATGTAACGATGGAAATTTGTCAGAATTTCAAATTTAAAAATTTCTTGGAAAGCCTTTTCAATAATCAATTCCGTGAACCAATTTTTGATCGAATATGCTTTTAATGCCGATAGTTTCGAGATTTATTGTCAATAACACAATATTGGTTTCTACATGTATCCATTTCCATTCATTTGATGCAAAGAAGGTCGCCTTTCGTGGTCGCTTCAATCCAAGGACAGTATTGGGCGGTTCTAAAGGCCATCACTGAAGGTTTTAGACTAATAAAAAATTTAAAAAATGACTAACAATCGCATCTCGGAAAATATATCTCATTGGTGGTGCAGAGTTCGACCAGTAAAACGCCGAATTGGAACCACCGGTTGTTGCGCAGCGACATGAGGGGCACAGAATGCGCAAACTGAATTATGGTTTATGAAAAATGTGATTGTTTTGTCACACAAAATGGGATAAGAAACAGATCACATCCACCCGGCAACCCAACAGGACGTTCGTTAAGCGTTCCATCTCAAACTACCACTCGCAAACCTCGATCAGGGCAATTTGGGAGTAGAGGTCAATTTTGAATGTGTAGACTCTCGTTATGTCGTGTATTTGGACATTTGGATCGGTAAAACTGCAAAGGGCAAATGTAGGCGGAAAATTTGCTAACAAAACAGTGCTTAAAAAGGTTGCAATTTCACGAATTTTTCTTACTGCTCAGTGCCTCACATTGTACTGATGTTGGCCAAGCCAAGAATAGCGGCATAATCGTCTCCAGACGCAAACATGAGGCAATCGCATTAAGAAAATGGTAAAGACGAGCAAAAATAAATTATACCTAGGAAAAGGCCTCAAAATGGTTTAGTGCAAAAATAAATATAATAGTTTGATAATTGATAAGCTGAGAATGTGAAAAGCGAATGAAACAGTACCAGTGCTAGGCCAATTGCAAAAAAAACTATTTTGATTCTTTGAAACTATTTGTATGTCCATCTCTTCTTCATCCCCCTCTTAGCTCTAACGCTGCTCATCTCTTCCATTTTCATTTTTTCTCCATATCTTCTTTTAACGAATACCCAACTTGTCTTCTTCTTATTCAATATCCATTCTTGCGATCGGCCTACCTACATAGCACGTGATTAAAACAACAAAAGTTTAACAATAGTAAGAAAAAAGCTTTAAAAGCCAACAAATATTTATGTATGCGTCTGTCGCTTCCCACTCCTCTCTATATCCTCCTGCTCATTAGATCTCGTCCATCACGAAGGCGCGCAACAGTTCGGGCACCGCCGAGTCCAGCCCCACAATGTCCACCATGCCCTTGTCGCTCGGGTCGGCCAATGTGAACCCAGTCGCGGTCATTCCCATCACGGCCTGGAACAAAAAAGTTGGATGCACTGTGTGGGAAGAGAACTGAGAAGGCGGAGTTTGAGGATGGTAGGTAGAGAGAAATGGGAGAGATGGGGAAGATGTGAAAAGAACATCAAAATAAGTTGAAGAGTGACGATGAAATAAGAGGGAAGCGTAAAGATGAGGAAGAGCTCAAAAGCATATCGACGAGAATGCAAAGGGATGAGGAAGAAGAGATTGAGCCGGAAGAGATTAAACAGAGCAAGACAAGGGAGCACGAACATGGGAAGAGATGCAGAAGAAGTTTGAGTTGGAAAGGAATACAAAAATGTGAGAATATTGAGAAACAGAAAGAGAAGTGAACGAGACAAGAGATGAGAAAAGGGAAGAGAATATTAAAAGACTAAGAGTTAAGAAGAGAATGATAAACATGAGAATGAGAGGAGATTGAGCAAGAAAAGAATAGGACGAGTTGAGGAATGAAGAGAAATGGAAGAGGTTTAAATGATGAAGATGGAGAAGATGAAGATTGAGTTGGGTGATTGAAGATGAGAAGGAAGAGGTAGAACGAAGAAAAATACATTCAGTTACAAAAGATGAGATCGAGATTGGGAAGAAGAGATACCCACTATCTAGGACCCAGTCTTCTTCAGCAACTGACCAGTTTGGCGGGAATGCCCGACTTCTGGCGGTACTGCTTCAGCGCCTCGAACGGGTGCACCTTGCCAGCCCAGGTCTCCGAGTCTGGAAGGCAATGTAGTTGTTTGTTGCTGGTTCTTAATTCCCATTCCTGTTCCCTGCTCAAAACTAGGGTTGGATCCGGAGGGGGGGGGGGTCCCCGTTCGTACGGGAACGGGGTCCCCGGTTTGCCCAGTTCACGGGGATTGCCCCCGGGGACAATTTTTTACGGGGTCCCCGGGGATAATCAAAAAATTTTCACAAGCTTAAGAAATGTTATCACAGATTCTAAAATCAACAATTTTTGCCAAAAATCGCGTTAAACAGAGTCATTTTACTCCAAATCAATGTTTTTAAATTATTTGGATTGAGTCTGATTGAAGGCTGACTTACTATTTAAATGTGGCCGATCTTTGCCGAACTCAAAAGGTACATTTTTTATGTGATCCTGGGTACTATTGTTTACTGCGGTTCTGAGGGCGAAGAATCCGAATTTAGGTGCCAATTTGGACCGTCTGACACCGCAAAACCGTTTTTTGCTTAATCTTTTAAAGTGTCACACAACGGAACGGTTTTGCTGTGTCAGACTGAATTGCAAAAAAAAAGAAGCAGTCTGGCTCTTGGGTGAAACATGGTTCTCGGGATTTGGGAATCCCTACGGGAGGGATTAGCCTTCGGCTTCGAACTCGCGCACCGCTCCGCTTGTCATCCTAACCGCCCCATATCTCAAAACGGACCTCATAGTCGTGCTAAGCACCCTTGAATACCCTATATTCCAACTTTTGTTCTTGGTGATCCGACCAATTTGAGCAAAGTTATGACGTGTTAAGTCCCTGACTTGTGGCCCCATTAAAGTTTTGACATGTCATAACTTTGCTCAGATTGGTCGGATCGCCAAGATTTTGGTACCATTCGACTCAGCTCGTCAATACGCGTCGAATGAGCTATGATCTGTTGATTTTAGCGGAGATTTTCATTTGTGGGTATTTTCATTTTGTTTTGTGGGTATTTTAATGCACTGCCATCATAATATATTCTACTTATTATTGAATATCCAACCTGGCGTTATGCTTTGCCAACTTAAAATTTTGAATTTTCGTCAAATATTTTCCCAGAAAGCGCCATTCTCAGGGGTCTATTTTTCCCCGGGGAGAACGGGGAGAGGCCAAGGGGACGGGGACAGGAATTTTTATGGGGACGGGGACACGTCCCCGGGGACCAAATCCACGGGGATCCCCGGGGAACGGGGACGGGGTCCCCCCCCGGATCCAACCCTACTCAAAACCCACCGGTGAACACGATGAACACGTCGAACTGCTTGTTGCGCTTTGCCGCCCAGAGCATCGGCTGGGCGCAGTCAGTTGAGCCAAAGTCCATTCGGTCGATGTGCTCGCACATTTGCGTCACGCTCCAGTCACGCGTGAACGGCAGCACAGTCAGCTCTTTCTGGAACGCAACGCATTCCACCTGGAATGGAACAAACATTCAAGCCAAATACCTAAACAAGAGTTAGAACAACTCAATAAAAATACTAGTTTAAATCAATCAAATGGATCTAGGGAATATCAGACCGATCTAGTGAATTTCCCATAATTTATTTGATCTCATCATATAAAATCGGATCATTAAAAATTGTCTTTGGCCAAAAGAGCCTAAAGCCAATCTAACGAACTGATCAGTTAGTTCGGATTTAATTATCGATCAAGGATTCAAAACTATTTGGAGATCAAAAACATAGAGATTCTATTTTCGCTTTTCCCACTGACCAGTGGCTCGGTGCGCAAAAACACTGAGGACATGGCTGCGGAGGCTGTGCGACATGACAGCACACCGCCACTGATCGGCGAAGTCATGCTGCCTGAAATGAATATTTGAAGCGTCAACCATTTTGTCTTTCAGAGCCATCAAACCTGACACGTCCAGTGCCAGGCAGTAGCGCTTGTTGGTTGGTTGTACGTTGTGAAACTAAAATTTGAAAAAAATTTTAGGTGGTACAAGCTCTCGCAAACAAAAATTGAACAGATCAAGTGATAACCAACTCAGATTAAAGAACTATTCAGTTCTACTATATTTCCGATAGATAGTCATATAAGATCAATCGGATCAGAACAGTGTAACAACAAAATTCGGATCAGATCAAGATTAACTGAACAACTGCGCGGGTAAATCGATTCATCATAATTCATAACTTAAAAAGGTTGCAAGTTCACGGTTTTTGTTAGCAAAAAAGTTGCAAGTTCACGGTTTTTACTTACTTAAAAAGCTTGCAAGTTAACGGTTTTTGTTAGCAAAAAAGTTGCAAGTTCACGGTTTTTACTTACTTAAAAAGCTTGCAAGTTAACGGTTTTTGTTAGCAATAAAGTTGCAAGTTCACAGTTTTTACTTACTTAAAAAGGTTGCAAGTTCACGGTTTTTACTTACTTAAAAAGGTTGCAAGTTCACGGTTTTTGTTAGCAAAAA
>VAHH01000107.1:0-60128 GCA_013357305.1 Radopholus similis
GAAAAATTTGTTGTCCGGTCAGTGACCGCGGTCATGACCATTTTGATTTTCGGTCACTGACCAGTGACCTGACCAGTAAACTCGGCCAATGACCAGTGACCTGACCAATATCCCCGGTCAGGTCAGGTCAGGTCATGGTCAGGTCATGGTCAGGTCATTTTCGGTCATGACCGCGCCGGTCATTGGAAACACTGGTCTTGGTGCTCCAACTCCAACCCTCAAGGTATTCACCACCATTTTCCGTCCGCCCAACAGTCAACCCGCCTTCTTCCTCCCTTCCTTGCTCCTTCTTCACCCCTCGTCCCCGGTCAGAAGCTCCTCCGGAACACTGATCTCGATTCGGACCTTCCGGCGCGTCAGCTGGTGGCAGTTCACCGGAGTGAAGAAGCACTCCACGTCGTAGCGGCCGCTGCGCCTCGGCGGCATCAGCATCGCCTCCCGCTCCCCAAAGCCCCGTTTGGACGCACTGGAGTCGGAATCGCGTGAAAAGAAATGTCCCGGGTGATGCTGGGCCCACCTTGTGGGGACTGGCTGCGCCACTGCGGCGAAGAGGCACAGCGACAGGAAGAACAGCCGCCGGTGCATTTGAGGAGGGACGGCGTTAATGAATCCAAAAGGGGATGTCCAAAACGAAAACGGAAACTCAAGCAAACGGTGTATCAAAAGTGGAAACGGGGCATTCAATTTGAAACTAAATAAATACAATTCCAATAAACGCAGAACGCGATTTTATTCGGGAGAAATATTACAAAATTGTGCCGCCGCAATCTCGAGAGACTCTGTTAGTCGTCCGGATGTTCTTTTAGCCGCGCATTTATACGCCCTGAACCCGCAATTATGCGCTGGGTGGCCCAAACGAGCGAAATTGCCGGTTCATCCTTTGGGGAACGAGAATTAAATTAAAATAGCTGCCCAGTGTGTTCGAGAAATGGGGGATTCGGCACTGGGATCATCGAAAACATCGCAATTAGGCTTTAAGCCCCGTGTGGGGACAGGTGTTTGGCGTAGTCTGACCTCCCCTCTCGGCCCACCGCAATTAGCCCTTGGGTGGTCTGGGCACGGGATTCGGCGGAAGGCACTCCATTTGCACGAACTCGGACACAGGAGTCGAACCCTTCGAAAACATTTCCCCACAGTTTGATTAAATCCTCTCCTAAATTTCGGCGCGATCTAATCAAAAGTTGTCCTTTTCGCACCCAAACATGTGAATGCGTATAAAACCGGCAGCGAAATTGTTTTTATTTCCAGACAACGGTTCCCATTTTCTCCTGCAAATGCTGAAATTGCACTTTGCACTTTGTCTGATCTGTCTCCTGGCAGTGGAAATGGCGCTCGGAGCCATCCAAGTGCAAAGGGGGCATGGGCCAGGAGAGCGGTGGGGCCTATTTATTAGATACTGTACGATAATAAGGCGGACGAGGCAGTTCCTTCATGCAGAGACGCCAAACGAGGGCCGAACGTGTGGAGTGCTTGTTCGGGGCTGCCAAGTGCCGCACAAAGCGCGAAGTAGTGCTGGAGGTGGGACCCCATCGGCCGTTTCCACGGAGTCCCCCAGCAGATAGTGGTGCTGGACGACGGCGAGTTGGAGGTGCGAATGCTGGACGACGGGGTGGCGGAGCCCGGTCGCGAATAGAACCGTGATGGAACGGAACGACATTGAATGAATGTGGGCACTGGGCGAATAAAGGAATAAACATGGATGCGTCAGTTCTCGGCTCGGAGGGAAGCGGCCGAACGCCGCTGGAGTGCCGACCGGGGCTCTTTTCTCGCCTTCCCTGGGCCCCTTGGCCCCAGCAAATTCCGCCGCAGCCTCTGCCCAGAAGTGTACAAATGCTCAATGCCACAAACACAACCCAAATCTCTAATACTTCCCGGTGTTTGGCCGTTGGGGAGAGGGGACGGAGTCTCGGGCGCATTCCTCCCACGAAATTGTTTTGGCCCAATTCAAAAGTTCAATTCGAGTGCGGGAACGACGGCCAGACTAAAATGATTGGCGCACTCTTCCAATCACAAAAGGGCGTTGGACTTGTGATTTGCGCAAAGTGCAGGCCACAGTCACATATTTAAGGTGCGTCTGGAGGGTCGCTCCCAAAGATCGTGTTCCAACATTTCACATATATTTTAGACCAATAATGGCAACTATTTTCGGGCTCTGGATCGTTGTGTGCCTCTCCGCGTGCCCTCTGCTGGCCCGGCCCCTGGAGGAGGAGACCGCGCTGGAGTCGAGGGGGTGAGCGTTGGGCGCCCTTTCCTCGTTTCGCAATTCGGCTCTTCCAGGCTGGGCCTGGTCAGGGGCCCCCTGTTCGTGGTTCCGCCGCCCCGCAGCGGCCGCTTCAACTCGGAGTGCTTCTTCACGCCGGTGAACTGCCACGAGATCGCGCGCCGCAAAATAGTGGTGGGGCTGGAGGTGCCCGAGGCAGGGGGGCGGCAGGGTCTGGACCAGATCGAGCTGGACATCGGGCTGGCCAAGGAGGGCCGCTGAGGGGCGGGCGCGAGGCTCCGGACGTCCGACCGATTGTTTTTCTAGGCACACATCTGATGCATTTGGCGCGTATAAATAAATGTCCGATAGCCAAAGGGGGCAGTGCTGTCTGTCCGCTGCCATTCGCTCCGTTTCCCTGTCTCCGGGACGGATCGCTGCAATTTGCGCGAACGGCACACGCCAAGGAGCGCTGATAATAACCCGGATGGACTGCGGACCCACCACGACCCAATTGTTGCGTCTCGCCTCCTCTCCCCAGCCGCCCGTTTTTGCGCCATTTGGGTCACCCGTCAGCTTCACCTCCTTCACTTTCGGATTTCCAAATAAATCACTCCGCAATTTGGAGGTGGGATTAACAGTCACTAAATTTGAATTGAGCCGATTGACCGACTGCGGAGACCCGTCGTGATGATGACCAGGCATCCACAGTTTGTGCGCTTCTGTGTGCTGCTGCTGGCCCTGGCCAGACCCACCGTCCGGCATGTTGGCGCGTGCATGTGCGCCAGCACGTGAGACATTCATTCTTCCGTTGCACATTCCCTTTCGGGCAACCCACATACCTATTTGATATTTCTGATTTCTCTTCGTCCCCTTTCGCAGTCCGGCTGCCGCTGTGGCCACCACCACAACGCCCAGCACCACGACCAGCGCCAGCACTAGCACCACGACCAGCAGCAGCACCAGCACCACGACCAGCACAACCACCACTACCACCACTACCACTGCAGGTACAACGGGAACGCCTGAGACTGGCTAAGAAAGGCTTTGGCCTCCTGACTGGTCCGGCGGGACATGGATTCTGGCTTTCTGACTCTGAGCGCCATCCCACTCCAAGTCCGACCCATTCAGTGTGCGCCTGTCCTGCCGGCACCTCGGGGGTGATATTCAACGCGGCAGACTCGCAGTTCTTCATCTTCAACATGCCCGCCGCCACCTTCCAGTGCGCCGGCTGTCCGAACGGGCTCACTGAGGTGGGCCGGCTGCAATTCGGCAGGAGAAGACGAGTCCCGCCCCAGGCCTGCTACCCGACCCAGGCCAGCAACATGCAGGCCAACGACGTGGCCAACACGGACGTGCAGTGCAACAACGGCGACTACACCAACTTCTGCGCGTGTCCGTCCGACGGGACTGCCTGCTACACGTTCACCACCAACACCGCGGTCAGAATGGCGGGCGGACATGGGGAAAAGTGGCACTCCCCAGGTCAACGACGTGCAGCTGTACTCGTTCTGCGACACCGCCACATGTGGGCCATTTGTCGCTGCTAATCCCCGCATGCCTCCCTTTGGCAGCCTGCAACACCTACCTGGTGTTCTTCTCCGGCTCCAACACGGACGCCATCTCCAACGGCGCCACCACCATCACGTTCGTGGGCCAGCTGAATGCCGCCCAAACGGCCTTCCAGCCATTCAGGCAAATCAATCCAGTCCACGCGTCTGGTTATTTCCATTCGAAACCATTCCTTGCAGTCCAACGGCCACCATTGTGAAGGCGCCCGCAATTGCTGGTAAATGGGAAGGCCAATGGGCCTCCGCCTCTTCCGGTCGAATTCCGATGTTTTTCCATTCGAGTGAGTTGCAACGGCTGCACCGGGATCAGCACCAACAACGCCCAGACCGGCACGGCGGTGACCTGCTCTGGACCGCTGAATGCAGTGACCGGCTGAAAGGCACAGCACAAAATGTCCGGACAACCATCATTAATTATTATTTTTTAATTTTGCGCATATTTGAAAACATCAAAACTCAAATATTATATTTATTTGTTCGCGTGAATTGAAGCCGAAATCCGAAGCGTCCATCCGTCAGCATCCGACGCTGGCCCCGCAGGTTCCGCCGCACTCCTCGCGCCGCTTCTCCAGCGGGTAGAACTGGTTCTCGCAGAAGCCGTTGCGCTTCCAGTTCACGCAGCTGCAAGGGACTTAGTATTCCCCGGGACCGAGCCTCCCGTTGGCCCGCCTTGCCGCCCTGTCGGTGCACCTTGCCCCCCCTGCGGAGGAGGAGGCGCAGGTGGCCCTGCAGAACTGCTGCATGAAGTCCCGGTACACCTGCGCATGTTCCCTCTTTCTGTTCGGACTCAACGGGCCCACCGGGTTGGCGCACAAGTTCCTGTTGGCCGAACAGTCGGCACTCAGATCCCCAGCTGCGCCAGCTGAGCCCGGGGCCGCCGGCCCTGCGCCTAGATTGGAGCAAAATTGGGGGCTGCCGAATGGAGGCGCCGTTTACTGGCTGCCGCCGGCGGAGTCTGGGCAGTGGAGTTGACTATGTCTCGGATCGCCCTGTCCGTGTAGTCGATGCACGCCTGGTTGTTGGGGCCCTCCGGGTTGCAGGTGAGCGCACAAATCTCAACCGAAATGGCTATTTGCGGGGTTTTTGGCACCTCCAGTATGTCCGAGTTGCTGCACAGGCCCTGCTCCTTCATCGTGATGCAGTTGTTGGTGTCGGCCACGTTGTCGCAGAATTTGGTCGCCTCTTGGGCCTGAAATTGGGAGGAGCCAAGGGACGGGGGGCAGCGGCACCTGCAAGTGCTCCTGGCACCGGCCGCACGTGGACGGGCACAGCTTCACCCTGTACACGTCGTCCACCCCGCACTGGTTCACGTCGCAGAAGGGGCCCGTCCCTCCGCCGGCCGCGGGCGCTGTCGGGTACGTGTCTGCAGTGGGGCATGGCCAGCGGTTCATCGGTGGCCCAATTGAGACTTGCCCGCGCAGGCGTCGAATTGGGGCAACGCGCAGCACAGTTTGCACGTTTTGCGGCACGCCGGCAGCAGGGCCGCATTCGCGGGGTTCGCTGAAAGGTAGCCAAATACGTAGATGGGCAGCCAATTCAGTCGCGCTTTAAGCTTTGGCCCCTTCCCCTCGTACCCGATATGTCGCACCTTGCGTCCGCAAGTGCCAACGGGTCCGGGTTGAACGGGCCGAATGTGGCCTCGCACAGGGTCGTCGAGGTGCCCGGCTGCGGCGCGGTAGAGTCGTCGCACAGGATGGCGCTGGGTCTGTGGACGGGGGCAAATGGACCCGACAGACGGCACTCACTTCAACGAGGTGGTCGAACCCGCCACCAGGCAGTAGTCCTTGGTGAACAGCGCAACGGCGCAGGGGAGGTGGCCGAGCAGCAGCAACGGCAAAAGGCGCACGGGGCACTTGAGGACCATGACTTTGATGCTGGGAACCGGGAATGGGAACTGGCCCGGAGTCTGGGCTACTTATTTATCCGTCAGTCTGTTGGTCCGAGGCCCGCATTGTTCACTTTTTGGCGGACATTCGGCCAACAATGGGCGGACGGATAAACGGCCGCTGCGCAAACAGGCACTGGCAACAATGGATGAATGGGGTGAGAGAGCCAAACTGCCCTCCACTTGGTCGCATTGTTTTGGTTCGGCCGTTGTTGCCGACACCCGGATGGCCCTGAAATTACTACTATTAGTCGGTCGGTATTCTCCGCCGCCGATGAATAATGAATATTCTTCAGACCAAGTCAATAATAATATTTTAATAATGTTCATATTTGGGCCCCCAATTTGCATTCCGCCCATAGATCTGTCTCCCGTGTTCGCCGACATCCCGGCCACTCTAGCGTGTCCAGCGGACCAATTACCGCAAACAGCAATCGCGCCAAATGCTGTGCCGTCCATCCGGTTGTGTGCGCTCGCTCGGCTGACCATCCACCGATTTCTGCCCAAATGGGCTCTGCGGTGGGCGCACTCTCAATTTCACTTTTGCAACTCCAGAACGCACAAACAAAGGGGCCATTTCCATTGTCGGGGGTTACACAAATACCCTCAGCAGAAGATGCCGGCCGGTCTCCTGCCCTTTCTGCTCCTCTGCGGCTCCTTCCCCTCGGTGGCCCCCATCAGCGCAGCCGTGGACTGCGACTTCGACCGGTCCGAGTTGGCGCAGGGATTCTGCGCTTGGCGGCCGGACAGCGAGCAGAGTGCGCGAGTCTGGCACACCGGCAACGCGGTGCTGGTCGACGCCGCAAACTCGGTGGTGCGCTCCCCGAACGGCGGTAAGCCCGACAAACGCACTGTTCCGGGACTGAAGCAAAGGACAAGAAAGTGATGAAGAAAAGGAAAGAGAATAGGTCAAACAGGCAATAATGCTCAGTTTCCGCCTGTTCTCTGCCTTTGCATTTCTAGCATAGCGATTGTTATCTGCCCACATGGGCTTGGCAATTCCATTCCCAGCCAGGGAATCCCATTTCCAGGGGACCGGTTCGCGTTCGTGCAGGGCCGCTTCGGGGCACCCACCGAGGGCACTCTGCGCAGCGGCCTGGTCCAGCCGGCGGATGGGGGGTACGAGCTGCGGCTGAACTACTGGAAGGCCAGCGTCACGCCTTCGCTGGACATATGCGTGGAGGAGGACCCGGAAGAGCCGCTGCGCTGTGTGGACACCGTGCAGGGTCCCGGCCAGCAGCAGTGGGTCCACCGCTCGGTGGAGCTGCCGCCCGCGGAAAAGACCTTTCGCGTAGTGCTGCGCGCCAGGAATCTGCTCGCGGGTCAGTTGGAGAGAGTCTGGCCATTCCTGGAGGGTTCCATTTGCAGCGGAAGACATCATTGGAGTGGACGAAGTGCGGCTGCAGGGCGGCGGCACTCCAGCGCAGGCTGTGAACACAAACAGCGTGGTCGCCAGCGGCGTGCCCAAGAACCCGTTCGAGGGAATGCGCGAGGAGTGGGAGAAGACGACGGCGACCGAACAGCAGAAGGACGGGAGACTGGAGACGAGGATATTCGCGGTGCCCGAGGAGAGGGGGGAGCAGCAGCCGGCTGCTGCTCCGGAGGCACACCTGCAGCATCGGCACCTGCCCCACCCGCAGCCGCAGATCCGGCCCCAGATACGAATGTCGCCGATAGCTGCTGTGGCCGACGGCACAGAGTGGGTCGCTGAAATTGTCAAGTTCAAGCGGCACCTGGAGTAGAAACCTAGAAACATTTTTCTGTCCGCAGATCGCCCATTCTGACGGCAACCGTTCTTCCCTCGTCACCCCTGCTGCCGGACTTCGGCGCCTCCGCCAGCCTTTTTGGTCCTCAGCGTGCAGTGGCCGCCGCTGTGAAAAGCGCGACAGGGGCATACGACAAGTGCACGGCGGTCAGCTGCTCGTTCGCGGAAGGCCCTTGCCTCTGGTCGAGGAAAGTGCCGTCCCCTCTCAACAGTGCTTTTCAGGGAGCTGGGTCCGGGATGGCGCTCAGACAGCACCGAGGGCTCTCTGTCGATGGAGTGGCCAGCTCAACGCTCGGAGCTGCGCAGTGCCGCATTCAGGGCGCCAGTCGCGTCCGCAGTTGACTTCGATCTTTGGATGAGGCAATTTCATTGGGCGATTACCATTTTGTTCCTTTTGCAGCGATGACGCCGAACTGAGTGTGCTCCAGCACCTAGAGGGGGGCCCTTCGCCCCTCCCGATCCCAGACTGGAGCGGGGACAGGACTGCGGATGCGGCCATTCCGCTGTTCACGCGCAACGGGGCCACCGAGGGCGGGTGGCACAGGGCAAGTGGACCGGCAGGGCTCCGGTGCCGAGATTCATATGTTGGCGCATTTCCAGTTCCGCGTTCCACTTCGGCCCTCGCTTCCGGCGATCCGCCTCCTTCTGCGCGCACAGCTGTCGCCTCTTGCTGGAGCCACTCCGTCCGGCTCATTCGTGTCGCTGTCCAACGTGAAACTGGTCAACGGGGACGGCGAGGAGGTCGAGTGCGATCAGACGGCCGACGACTCCAGCAGCAGGGTGGGCCTGTCGCGGGAGGCGGCGCCCCTGCAGTTGCCCCCGTTCGGCTTCATCCCGCCCACGGCACAGCCCTTCCCGCTTCCGTCGCCCCTCTTCCCCACATTGGCACCGCCCGCCCAGGAATTGCCGCAGAACTCAGCGACGGCCACTTTCAATCCGCTCAAGGTGAGGCGAAAGGGAGCAGCGTTTCGAACCCTCGGAATCCGACTTTTGCCGCCAGCCCTTGTTCGAGGGCTACGTGCCGATTGTGCCGTTGAGCGGCAATCCGCTGCGACTGACCGCACTGATGGACGCGCCCATTCGGGAACAGTCCCCCGAAGGGACTCTCCCGGACGGGGACCAGCAGGGGCACTTGGAGCTGCGGCAGCAGAGTGAGGAGGACCCGCAGCCCCAGCAGGGACTGCTGCCGTTCGGCGCAAAAAGGGACGAGGGCGAGGAGGAAGGGGAGCGGACCGAAGGACTCCGACGGCAGGAGGCACCGCCCGAACGGGAGATGGCGCCACTGAGGGTGTTGCCGCGACGCAGGACTGTGAAGAGCGGACGAAGGCAGGCACAGCAGAACGGCGGGGACAGCTGGCCGACCCTGGAGATGGGCCACCGGGACAAGAAGGTGCCGGTTCCGCTGAGCGCCGGGATGGACGGGGACCGGCCGAAGAACGGCGGCGAATTCCGCAAAAGCTAATGGCAAACGCAAAGCGGCATTCAATTTTTATCCCCCAATAAATTCAATTTGCTTGGATCCTCGAGCCCTTCCAGCCGAATAACTTAGTATTTGTGTGCAGACACTTTCCAAGCGATCAGCGGTAATTGACATTGGGGCGTTCACCTGGCGGGGCACACCTGTACTTCTGGCCCTCCTGGGAGTAGAGCCAGAGTGCGCAGCCGTCGCCCACCAGTTCCGAGTGGACCGCCACCGCCACATGTTCGTCGGGAGGGACTGAACCGCAATGCTGGGCCACCCCCAGGCGGCTTCGGACTCACCGTTCAGTTTGTAGGTCCCATCCGGGGAGATGGGCGCACAGGAGGCCAAAATGAACGAGAGCGCCAGAAAGGTGGGGAAATGGGGCAAATGCATTCTGCGGAATGACCAGGGAGGGAGGGCGGTGTTTTGGGAATTTGTTTGCGTTCGGCTCAACGAGGGTGCGTCTCACGCGGAGAGATCAGTGTTTGTTGACATTCGGCCGAGTTCTGCTTTCTGATTGCGGAAAAAGAGGAACCGAAAGGGAATGAATTGGCGGAAAGATTGAGATTTATTTCGAAACACTGACACATCCCCTCTTGTCCCCCAATCCGGTCACTCGCAGGCCAACTTCCCGTGGAAACTGGACATGGCTGAAACAGAAAGACATTTAAACTTTAAAGGTTCAAAGGCTATTCTCACCAATTCCAAACGCCTGGACCGGCGAAAGTGGGTAGCGCTGAAGCGGCCAAGTGGATTGGGGGAATCGATTGAATAGGAGGGACCACGTATTTTGTATGTAATTTGGAAATGGTGCTGACCACGTCCATGGTGAACGACTCGTTGTCGGTGCGTCCGAACTGCATGATCACGTACTCGTCTGCAACAACAGTCTCAAATGCCCTGCCAATTCTCGTGCTCACTCGGGTCGGGGCTGAGCGAGGCCCGTTGCCCGCTCTGGTTCAGGGACTGCGCTGAAGGGGCCGAAGATCCATCCATTTGCGTGGGTTCTGTTTGCCTGCCTTGGAGAGAGTGGACGATTTGGAAGTTTTTGACGGACGCCTGCGTCACTCGCCCGTGGAAGTTCAGCACGTAGGACTGGGTGTCTGCACCCAAATGCCTTGAGCTTGGAATGCCCCGCGTACCCTCGTTCCAGACGGGCTGCTTGTTGTTCAGCACCACCATCTCGTCCAGTCTGTTCGTCTTGTAGCGCTCCAGGATTGAGTCCTTCTCCTTGGGAATAAACATTCTAAATGGACGGACTGGGACTGAGCTGTGCCCACCGAAATGGGGCGCACCGCCAGCGGGCGCACGTAGTTGTGCTTCTGGTCCACGTAGATGCCGGGGATGACGATGGTCATCTTGCGGGGGCCCTTCAGCCCGAGCACGTTGGTCTCCTGCAACAGCCGCCCTTCAGGGGACAACCGGAGTCCCTGGGCGCACGTAAATGACCGCGGCCAGCTCGCGGCGCACCCCGTCCCCGATCGCGTGGCTCTTCTTGGGGCTCTCGCCGTTGTCGTAGATCGTGAACATTGTGCCCATGGCGTTGGACCTGCACACAAAAAATTGAATTTGATTGGGGGATTTAATCCTTCCAACCTGACTTTTGCGATGAAACTGCGCCCATTCCGACGCAAGTCGGTGGGATCGATTGAAATCTGCGACTGTGGTCCGAAAGCAAAATAGGAAGCCAAAGTCACCAGATAATTGGCGGTCGCAGATTTCTTCCTCTTGCGGGCGGCCAGCAGAAAGGTCTGAACAATCGGATGCACCTCTTGGACCCGAATTGCCCCGGATCTCTTGCCCTTCTGCCGTCGTTCTTCTCCAGGTGCAGGTAGTAGGTGGGGTACATGCCCTTGTCCACGCCGCGCTTGTCGCGCGTGATGCGGCACTTGAGAGTGCAGTTCTTGCGCACAGGGTCCATCACGAACTGCTCCAGGTTGTCGCTGACGTCCAGCGTCTCCAGCGGCTCCTCGTTCAGGATCTCCGTCGGGATGGAGCCGTCGTCGTCCTGCGGGAAGGATTGAATCCGACGAAAGTAATCCCCTCCCGGTTGCCTCCTCCCCGTTCCAGGAGGCCCGTTTGCTGGCCAGCGCGGTGGTCGACGAGGGGGACAGCTGCGAGTGGGAGTGCGGGCTGCGGTCCGCAATCCTCAGCGAGTGCAGGGCTAATCGGAATTGGGATTGGCTGAGAGGCGGTCGAGCGCTGTTGCACCCTTCCCCTCGTCCTCCGAGTTGATCGAGGCGCTCATCGGCTCCAGCCGGTCCACGTTCAGCACCGGCCTCCGCAGCGCCGCCGACTTCAGCAGCGGGTTGGCCTCGTCGCTGGAGTTGCTTCAAGCCCCGGAATGGTCGAAAGTCGAAAACACTCCCCGACTAACCTCTGCCTTCGGCTCTGCGGCGGAGTGATCCCTGAGATGAAAACGGCAGGGAATGGATTCTCTGGGAGTATCCAAGTCTGCATCTTCAGTTGTACCTTTCACCGTGATGATCTTGGGCTCGCCGCTGGCCAGGGTCACCAGAGTCGCGTTGGAACTGCCGAAGGAGTTTGTGCCGAACGGGTTGTTGGAGGGGGCGCTGGAAATGTTGGCCAAAACCCCGAGGGCCCAAGGGCTCACTTTTGCTGCATTGCGGGCGACGGACTGCTGAGGAAGGAGTAGAGGCTGCCCCGGGACTGGTCCTGGCGCTCGCCCGAAGCGGGGGCCGCACTCGTGGAGAAGGACACTGAAAGCGGATGCCCTCCGAGTGCCGTTTTCGGGCCCACCCAGTTGCTGTGATTCGGGGCCGAAATTGGTGCCTGAGCCCGACCGTTGGATCGCGTTGCCGTTGCCCTCGCCGCCCCAAGGGTCCGTCTGCGGACCCGTGCGCGAGACTGCGGAAGACAGGTTTGCCTGGAGACTGAACGGAAGAGTGGTGGTCAGCCGAATGGCCAATGGCCCGCACCGTCTCTGCCTTTGCCGCTCCAGCAGCTCACGCTGAACGAATTTGGGCATTTGCCCGCAGAAGATAAACAAACCTGTCGCTGCAGATTGTGGCTCACCCAACGGTCGCTGTCGTTCATCTGCTTTGGGGCAAAGGCTATTCCAAGAACAAACCCCATTCTGTCCTTCTGTCCCCCTGATCCACTTTCGAATGCCCTTCGCCTTTGCCCTAATAGGAGTGGTTTTGGCCTCCACGGAATTGATTCATTGCCCCACACCGATTGGCCAACACCGTCCGTTTCCTTGGAAGTCGGCACACGCAAACTCTGGTTGCCACGGGAAACGGACGGCTGAAAAAGAGCGAAGACATGGATAGTAGTGGGCTAGTGGGTGCTATGCGCTTCCCTCCACACTGATTTTAATAGAAACTCTCACAACGATTATTTTTGACTGGGGAAGGGGCAAAGAGAGAATGGGGGAGCAGAGAAGGAGAAGTGAGGAATTGGGAGCATGGACGCAAAGGAGAGGGTGCAAAATGCAAATGGAAACGAAACAACAAACACCGAGTAAAGTGCCGGAGAAAATAGTCAAATCCGGGCAAAACAGGTCTCGCCCACCAGGGATCGGAACGCAAATCAAAAATCGTATCGGAAGGGAGAGAACGCAACCACAGAAATCGGCAAAAAAAGTTGGCGATTCGCGTGCTCTAGCCCCTCCAACCGAATGCAACCGCCGGCGACCTCACTCTTCGCGATGCGATATTTGACTGGGAAAACATTCTCCGATCACACGCTTTCGCCACAGTTTATTTAATTCGCACGTTTTCACAAAAATGACTCCAAATTCTGGTCTGTGGCGTCCGTCCGCTGGCCGGCCCTCAGAGGAGCACGCAGGACTTCTTCTCCTGGAAGGGGTTGTGGTCCATGTGTCCGGTCAGCAGACAGTCCCCGTCCTTGCGCCCGTCGCAGAACTCCACCAGGTCCTTGGCCACCTCGGAGCTGAGCCGAAAAAGACCTCATTTTCGGGGGTTGGACACTCACACTTTCTTGCGGTGGATGTTGGCCTCCTGGCGCAGCTGCTGCACCGTCAGACGGGCCTGGTCCATTTCGACGTCGGTTGGGTCCTTCTGAACGGGGGGACTGGGGCGGAGGGCTGCGAGAGTGCTCCACCGGAGGGCCCTGCATCCCTTCGGCGGCCACTTCTCACCAATTAAAATGGCCGCCGCGTGAGGGGCCTTCCGGTGGCGCTGCTGCTTATTAGGGCACAAGACATGTGCCATCTGGGCCGGAGGCACTGCCCCCCCCCCCAGATGGCCCTTTGGAACAACAGTTCGGCCGAATCGGTTGAACCCTTTTGGTCGTTTTGGCATCTTGGGAAATGCTCTAATTCGGCCTTTTGAGTGGCACAGGCGATTAAAACCGTCTGCCACTGATGCGGTCCGGTGAAGCGAATAAATGACTGCAGCCGCCCCAATGGGGGCCCCAGCCCCGGTTGCCATGGAAGCCCAAAGGGCCGTCTGACGGCCAATAAACGCGCTCTCAGAGGCTCAGGGCCATTGCCTTTGGGCGCTCAGCAGAGGGCCCAACGGCCGGCAAATGAATGCCTCTGCCCCGGGGAAATGAAAAGGGAAAAGGCAATGGAAATTGGCAGCTGGGAAAAGGGCCCCATTGAGCAAATGTTTTATCGGCGGAATGCGTGACAGAGGCCTTGCCGATCGCTCGGAGCTAATACTCTCTCCTCTCTTCTCTCTGCAGCTAATGTTGTTTGTTGTTGTTGTCCTGCTCTGGTGGGCGCTCGACCTCCGGTCAGCCGCCGTCCCTCTGCTCCGGCGCCTCCCTGCGCCGTCTGCGGTACGGGAAGTAGGCGTAGGCCCGGTCGTGGATCTCCTGCACGGTGGTCTCGAACGAGTCGAAGTGGTTGTTCACAGCCTCGCCTGGACGGGACATTGGACATTGGACATTGGACCCGAGGGTGGGCGGTGCAAATGCAACTGACCGCTGAACCTGGCGAAGGGGTAGGCGCCCAGCAGGGCCGCCGACCAGAACAGCAGGCTGAGCAGCAGCAGACGCACGGAGGACGGGGGCCCCACAGAGGCGCCCCTGGGTCTCTCCATTCTCTGGAAGGGACGGTGGCACTCAAACGGGAGGCTCCTATTTCCTGTCAGGTGCCAAAAGAGCGCCTCTTTTGGCCAATTTTGTTGATCAAAAACACCAAAATGGCAAACAAATGGGAGAGTGGATTTTAACAGAAATAAAATAATATTTAATAGTAAAATGGGAAAGGGATTGTGTTTTCTCCCGCTTTTGGAGTCGATAATATTTGCTAGCGATTTTTGGCTTCCATTGTTCGCGTGTCACAGGGCGGGAGCAGACCCTCTCCCCGATTGGGAGTGGAAATGGACTGGCGCTGGGGATGGATTTGGTTGGGGTTGGGTTGGGTTGGGTTGGGAGGGAGGGGGTGAGGCCCCCACAGCAGAGGTCCTCTGTTGCGCCTCTTCAGTCTGGGCACGTGAGCGGGAAGAAACGGCTACCAAAATGGAGCTGAACGGCACTTTTGGTAAAAAGATGGAGCTGAGAATGCGCAGTGCTCGAGCAGATGCCATTGCGGTGCTATGGCATCAGTTAAAAAGGTTAAAAAGTGCAAAGTGCAAATTGTAGCCCTTACTAGGTTTTGCCTAAAAGTTTGAGTTTCACATGTCATAAGTCATAACTTTGTCCAGATTGGTTGCACTGCCAAGTTACATTTTGCAATTTGCACTTTTTAACTGATGAGCCACTGTCCACTTGTTCTGTTGCATCGCTTGTCTCGTCTGTGGAGAAAAGGCTTTGTCCGGAGGGAAGGGGCAAACGAGCAGAGAAACATCCCCAGGCCCCACAACATGCACAGAATGGCACAGTCCTCGGTCCTTCCGGGGCCCTTTTCAGCGGAGGAATGTTGTCGCGGTTCAGAAGAGTGCCGAATGTGCCGGGGATATTTGTGATCTATTGTATTTTGTATGGTTTGTGTGTGCCTCTTCTCCCGTGGTCACTGGACCGACTGCTGGTGAGTGTTGTTGGGACCCCTCTGGCCCTCCATTTGCGTTGCGTTCTGCTCATTGCCATTCATTGCATTCCGTCGCCCCTCCTCCCACACTTTGCCCATTCATTTGGGCGCACTTTCCCGGAAGAATGTGGCGCCGTCTTGCAGTAGGTAATTAATTCGATGGAAGGCGGATGCCGCCGAAAGGGACAAATTGCGACGGAACCGGCAGACCCGTCCGCCGCTCGTTTTCCGTCCAAAGGGTCACCGGCACAGCCTCTAAAGCCCAGTGTTCACTCGGGCGCCCTCCCAAATGGGCAAAATAAGGCTCTCCAAAACAATGGGACCGCTCAATTATGAGACCGTGAACCTCTAGATATTTCCCTCTTCCGAATGAATCGTGCGAAAGAGACTAATTTGGGAGTAATCCAAAATACTAGTATTTATAACAGGCGCTCTCATTAGCGCTAATTCTTCGAAGAGCCCTTTCTCTTTTCGCTTGGCTTGGCCAAAAGGTTTTGCGTTCGGGGCACTGATCCCCCACCCGGGACTCCCCGGATTCTGGAGCACTCATTCGCCCAATCGATAAATGTTTTCCGTTCCCCTGTTTTTGCGGGCGAATTCATTGAATGGGCGAAAGATGGGAGGGCGGAGCAGAATTGGCATTAGTTGGGGGCGCTTCCCGGAACAACTCAAAACGCCGATTATTCGCACTCTGCACTTCGGAATCCGGCATTTCCGTTTCGTCTCAAAGTGTGCTGGGCAGTTGGGTGGTACCTCCCCCAAATCGAACAAATTGCGTTTTCCGGGTGAACGAGGTCCGAGGGATTTGTTTGCGCCTTTCGCCAAATCGGCGGCCAATTGCCGTCTGGCGCAAGGCAAACAGAAGACCCCTCCGGCCCATTCATTATCGTCCGGCCCTTTCTGTTGACGCAATTCCGCCGCTTTTGCGGCCATCTGTCGCCAGCCTAGCAGCCCAGAGGGCCATTCCCCGCATTTTGCGCCTCCCCCGCAGGGCCTCCACTCCCAGGGCGAATCGGAGGAGGGCACCTTTGCCGCGAAAAAAGTAAAAATAATTATCGCTCTCGCCGTGTTGGCATTTGTTCCGCCGGAGGGGTCCCCCTGTTTACGCGCCGCCAGCTGCCAAATTGAATTCCGCGTCCGCATATCGCGGCGCCTGATGCGCTGGCCCCACACTCGCTGCTGCTGGGCTGTTCCCCATGTCCGCCGCCCACACGCGCACCCGACCGACTGCCCGGTTGTGCCACTGTTCCCTCGCCCATCCCATTAATTGCATTGGCGTCTGTGCCGAGGCCTTCCTTCTGGGCCGCCGCCCCCAACTGCGGCGGAAGGCAATTTCCGGGGCCACGCGACGGCGCGTGCGCCTTTAATTAGGCGTCGCCCAAACGCGAAATTGATCTGTTTGCGCGTCATTTGAATTCCGGCGGGGACCGAAAAATCGAATGGGCCCCTTCTCCGATTTGCCATTGGTCCCAAATGTTTAGTGTTTCCCATCCGGTCCACCAGATTTGCGGCTTGGCGCAATTAGGTTGCAACGTGTTCTTTTGCGGCTATTTTTGGCCTGTTCCCCAATTGATGCCATTCACTCTTCTGCCCTTTGGCCCTTAATTGCCCGCATTCTGGGCCCGAAATGTTTCACCAAATGTTTTCGGTGCCGAGGCGATCTTTCCGTTGCGCCGTTTGCCCTCTGGGCATCCGCCAATTGTTCCGCCGCCCAGTCCCTTGCCCTCCGCTCCTAAATTCCTAACCGCGCGGCCATATTGGTCCGCTCCCGTGGGAGGAAGTGGGCCGACACTTTGGCCGACCAACTCTGTCACTGTGCTCCACGGAAAGCGACACCCTCTCCAGGAGCCCAGGACTGGGTTGAGTCCGTAGTCAGTAGCCATTCATTCATTGTTCGTCACTCCCAATCCGCGTCAATGTTGCGCATTTTGCACCCCAAACGGCCTCCCCATTGCTTTTGCGTGTGCCCACCGGCACTTCCGGTGTTCACCTTTCGGCCGATTTCGATTTGCGTCACCACCGCAAATTGGTGCCCCGTCATTGGCACTCTCCGCTACAATTCCCCGCGCACCTGTCCACACGCGCATTTCGCCCGTTTTCCCATTGCCCCGTCAACAATTCAGCCGGGCATTCCATCGATTTGGCGCCAAAACAGGTGAACAAAGGGACAACAAATGCCGCCGGTGCTGTGCCCTCGGCACTCTCGATGAATTTGCGCCGCGACACGCGACCGGCACACGCAACAGCAGCTCAGCACGGGGACGCGAGGAGAGCCAGCGAGATGGTCATCCTGAAGGCGTCTACAGTGGGCACTGCAGCCGGCAAGGGCGAGGAGGTGCCGAACGGGAAGTGAGTCCCGCTGGGCGGATTCAGAGTCGCTTGGGGCACCTTTGCGAGAATTGATTTTGGGCACCGGATTAGGCTGTTTGTGCCCAAATCCGTCGCCACCGGGGACGCAAACACCGGAAACTTTGGGCACTCGCATCACGGCCCAATGGGCCATTTGGCTGTGGCAAAACAATATTTCGGAGGGAACGTTCCGGAATCGACCAAAAATAATATTTCCATTCCCTCCTGAGATGAGGCAGAGGTCAGAACTGTCTCCAGATATCCCTTTTTCTGTCCGAATCCACCTCGAATTCCAGAAGCGTCTCCTCCCCGCACAACAGTCTGTCGTCGCCGCGCTGCTCGCTGCACCAGCCCAAGAGGAGCGGCTCCACGTGCTCCTCGTCCTCCTCCTCCGTCAGCGCCCCCGCCCTGGTGCAGCAGCGCCTCTCGATCGCCGCCTCGAGCGGCACCCCGCTGGACGCGCACTTCCACTCGCTGGAGCCAGCAGGCCCTCTGGTGGCCGGCCACTGGCACCACTTCACGGCCCAGGCCAGCGTCGGCACGGACAAGGTTTGACCGATGATGGGACAGTGAACAAGGACATCCGTCCACTCCTGGCAGAGCTCGGTGCTGCTCTTCGACAAGAAGTGCAACGTGAAGGGGCCCTCGCGCATCGGGCGCCTGAACCGCCTCTCGCTGGTGGACCTGCTGCGCTACGACCTGACCCAGCTGCAGCAGCTCCAGCACCCCCGCATCGTGCGCCTCCTGCACCCGCTGGCGGAGAGCAAGTCGTTGGCGGGGGCAGTTTGAACGTTTGCAGCGTCCATTCTCCAGGGAGCTGCTCGCCTTCGCTGTGGAGCCCCTGCAGTGCACGCTGGACAGACTGTTCGAGGAGCAGTGCGCCGAGGAGGCCGGGGCGGAGGTACTGGAGAAGCTGGAGATGAAGCTGGGCGTCCTGCAGGTTTTGGGGAAGGCCCAAAGCCCAAACACGTCCGTTGTCCCCGCAGCTGATCGAGGGCCTCTCCTATCTGCACAACAACGCAAAGATCCTGCACGGCAACCTGACGCCGCAGGCGGTGTTTCTGAGCGCGCAGCAGAACTGGAAGATCGGCGGGTTCGCCTTCTCGGTGGCGGTCTCCAAGAAGCCGAACTCGTTCCCGTGCTTCCCCTGGACCAAGAAGCTGCCCGCCTGTCTGCAGCCGGAACTGGACTTTCTGGCGCCGGAGTACTTGGCGCCGGGCACGCAGACCGTGAGCACCGCTGCGGTTTGGCACTTTCTAACACACGCATTTAAAAGCAATAAGCAATTGTTGGAAGAACTTGATTAAGTGAGACAAACGGAAGGGAACACAAACCAATTAGTCTCACTATTGTCAGGATGTGTTCTCGCTGGGGGTGCTCATCTGCTGGATCTACGCGGGCGGAAGGCGGCTGATCGACGTGAAGAGCAACCTGGAGAGCTACCTGATCGTGGTGGACCAGCTGGACGTGGCGCTGGACCTGCTCTCCGCGGAGCTCGGCCCCAACCTGCGCACCTCCCTCTCCAAACTGCTCTCCAGGGAGCTGGACCAGCGCCCCGCCGTCCAGATGCTCGCGCTCACCAAGCACTTTGACGACCCCGCATTGGGTTTGACTGTTCCCATTTTGTCCGATTTCAAACAAGAATTGCAGGCGCTCTACGTCAACTGGACGATCTGGCGCAGAACTTTGACCCGGCCAACAAGGCCGCCTTCCTCAGCCAGACGCTCTGCTCGGTGCTGCCCCAAATCGCCGAGCCCATCTGGTTCCGGCGGGTGCTGCGCCGTTTCGACGAGCACTTGTTGGATGCGCACGAACTGTTCCCCACGTTGTTGCGCCCGCTCGGGACGATGCTGCAGCACTGCGAGAGCCACAACATCCACCGGCTCAGGCACCCCAGCCCTTCTCCTCTCTGAACAAATGTCAGCCACCCTCAGGCCCTGGTTCCGGCGCATTCTGGAGCGCGCGGACGAGAAGCAGCTGAGCCAGGCGCTGCTCGACCAGATGCCGACCATCTTCCGCCGGCTGAACGACGAGTTGGTGGAGGACCGGTGTTTCGAGCTGCTCGTCCAGCTGCTCCAGGGACCGGACCCGCACCTGAAGGTGGTGGAGACAGTTGGTGGATCGGACTGGAAGGTTTTGCAGCAAAACGCGGTGAGGTCCCTAGCGCACGTCGCGGAGTTCATCCCGGGCTGGTTCGTGAACAAGCGCCTCATCCCGGTGCTCCAGTGCCAGGCCCCATTCTTCCAGGAGCACATTCCGGTGAGTGCAAAACCCGTGAACGCCCAAATGTTCGGTGTTCAGCGCCAAATAGACCTGCTGGTGGCCGTCGCCCACCTGAGCGACCGCTGCGACTCGGCCACTCTGCACTACCTGCTGACCGTTGCCTCCGTGTGCTCCACACTGCACCCGGCCATCGTCCACTCCAAATCTCGCCTGGTCCAGCGCATTCTGGTGATTCATTTCGGGGATTGGGTAATCCCTGGATCTTCAAACAGACGTGCGATGTGAGTCGGCTCAGAGACCCACTCGTCATCACACACCACTTGCTCAACCCGGTGGGACATTCGCCAGTTATAGGTTTTTATTGTTTCCCTACAGTTGGTGCTCGGACTGGCCTTGCCAGAGCTCTCTCCGGCGCACTTTGACGACGTGATGAGGTGCCAAGTTCATTTTTGGTGGGCCCTGGCACAGCCTGTTGCAGCTCCTCCCGCATTCTGCTCGATATCGTGGAGCAGTTGCGTTACGAAGCAGACGACCAGCGCATGAAATCGGAGAACAATGGAGGGTACGCACGGTCCGATGGCTTCATTTTACATTTTTGCTGCGCACAGCCGCCGTCTGTGCAACCGCCGCGTCTCGATGTCCTCCAACCACCTGCCACGTTTGCTCATCACAGCCGCACGGCCCTCGGTCCAAAATTGACTTCTGATCAAGTTGGACTGTTTCGGAGAGATTCAGATCAGCGGGGACGGTCGCAAGATGTCGTTCCTGTCGGCGGACGGCCGTCTGGAAGACCGCGGGAGCAGACGCCAGTCCAAGGACTCGCGTTGCTCGCTCGAGTCCGAAATGTCCCTGAGGATCTGTGGTCTGCCGGGGTGCACAGCCCAAACGTTCTGAGTGCTCCCAGGCAACGGCAGCGACCTGTCGGACGAGAGTGCGCAGGTGGGCTCCGCCAGAGAGGGCGCCGGGCCGGCTCCCAAGGGCGACAGGTGCAGACGCAAGTCCTGGCTGGAGGTGGGGGAGGGACCCGCAGAGACCGTTCGACGTCCCTTCTTCAGCACGGATTCAGCGTTTCCCTGGAGCAGGCGCCCAACGCGGGTCCCTCGCTGCCGCTGCCCCTGCATCTGCTGGAAAGCGCCCGCTGCACCAGCAGCCAGGGCTCCAACGCGGCTGCGGCCTCGCTGGAGCACAGGCCCTTCAGGTGGGCACCACACCGTGGACCCGACCCAAAGGCGTTGGCCTGCCTCTGCAGCACTCTGGCCCGCGCACTGCCGGTTGCGCCCGGGGTCGGCAGAGGTGCCGCGGCTGAGCAGCAGCAGCGGCTGCTGAATGCCGCCGCCGCGGCTGGCCGCAATCGGTCCCCGGAGAACGGCGGCGGCGGCCTGGACGAGAATGGCCAGCCGCGCAAGCCTTCGCGGCCCAACTCCTTCACGAACCTGGGGCACAACCTGGTCTGGAGTTGTCCCGACAACTGTGTGTGACTTCTTTCCGCTCTTGTCAGGCCTGCACTCTCTGGAAGACCTTCTACTGACCGGCACTGGTGCGGACACTCCGATCATAGCGCAACCACAAAATCACGATGCCATTCACGTTTTTCCTGATTTTGATATTTTCAGCCCAAGTCAGCCATCTGATGGCTCTATTTTGTCCAAACATCAAAAAACGTGTATTCTCCTAAATGTTATCTCTTAAAGTTTGCGTTTATTCCGGGGCATTAACTTGCACAATTTTCGTTTCTCCGTAGCCTTGGTTCACAAAAATAAATAATATCGACAGGGAATAGGGTCGATCGGTTGCGGGGACGTCCATTTGAAAATGGCACTCCCGATTTGCGGTTCAATTTAAAAGTCAACTTTTGCGAAATTTGAGTCGCTCAGCAGCCCTACGCGGCCCCCTGGGTCTCCTCCGGCCATTGGACAAGGAAGTGCAGCGCCGGAATTTGGCCCTCCGTGCGTCCGCCGTCGTCATTCCTGGGCAAAAGGGAGCTCAAATTTATGCGGAGAATCCAGTCAAACCAAAGTCCGTTGCGCCACGCTTGGAACTGAAACGGAATCGGGGTGAGTTTGCAACGAGTGAGTGAGTGAATGAGTGAGTGGGTTGCCTTGAAGCGGACTGTCTGGTCGAAGGGCAGCTCCACCGCCACCACGGCCTGGCCCTCCTTGCCCTGGAACGTGGACACGCCTTCCTCCGTCTGCAAGGGCGTTGGCTCTCTCCAAAGGCAAGCGACTGAGAGCTGACCATGAAACGGGCCGTGACCAGGTAGGTGGTGTTCCCGTGGCACAGCACCGGCTCCACAAACTGCGCCAAAAAGGGCGTCGGATCGCCGATCTTGCCGCTGAGCAGCACTTCGTTCGAGGCCAGCATCTCTAGCGGAGAGCCGTACAAATCGGCCACCAGCTCCAGCTGAACAGGGCCGCAGACCCATTGCCCGGATCTGAGCCGCCCACCTTGATGGCCACCTTGTGCTCCCAGCTGGTCTTGGCGGTGCTCTCCTCCGTGATCATGCGGCTCCCGGCCTGGTTGACGCCGTAAATGGTCAGACTGCCAAATGGAGTCCAATTGGGGTGTTAGAGGTGTTCCCCTGGCTGACCCGCTAATCAGCACGTCCTTGTCCGCGGTGAAGCAGATTTTGTTCTCGCGCCGAGTGCACCGCTTGGACGACAGGGCGGAGAAGCGCTGCAGAAGGCCACTTGCGGAAACAATTTCGGGGTCTCTCAGTCTCTCTCACCTGCACAATGTGTTTGGACCGTGAGTTGGCGCGGAATCCGCGCGCCGCGAACCGGCACTGGGGACGAGGACGCACAGTGAGGTGCAGAAACACTTCGGCGATCTCCTCGCACGTCAGCAGCGAGGAGCTGGCCGCCTGCCCGAACTCGTTCACGTCCATCAGCGAGAATCTGGCATGGGAGGATGTGGGGGCTGCTCTCCCTCCTCCAATTGCCCACCGAATCAGCTGCATTGCCGGGCCCAGGCACTGTCGCAGGTTGTGCACATTCACTTCTGTGCCGCGGCGCGAGCACTCCGCCTCGGCCCAAGCCTTGGCCGCGTGGAAGATCACCAGCTCGGAGGACGGGTCCAGCTGGGAGCGGCCGAGCACCTGTGCATCGAGGGATTGCTGTTTGTCCGTTGCAGACGGCTGACCTTGATCAGGGTGTCCCGGTCGATGTCCGCCACGTTGGCCGCCTGCAGGGCAACGTCCGTGTTCCGGTCGATCATCTGGTAGCACTGCGGGGGGGAGGAGCCTGGAGGGGTTGAGTCCGTCCCTGACGACTGACCTTCTCCACGAGGGTGTTTTCTAGAAAACAAATTTTTGATGGGCCTTGCTTAAGCGCTACCGTCGAACATCCGCGCCTGGGCCAGCAGCGAGACTGCGTTAGTGGCAGTCAGACGCGCCGTGCAGTAGCGCACGCACTCCACCACCAGTGCGTCAATCGCGTACTTTTTGGCCGCATACAGTGTGTTCATCTGCACAATCATGCGCTTGTTTCGACCAAATCCAGTTTTTTAATAGAAAGAAATTCCGATTTTTGTTTTGCCCACTGACCACATTGTCGTCGTTCAGCTGGCCACGCTCCGACAGAGCGCCCACGTCGAAGTCGCTGTACACAAAGTCCAGCTGAACATTTGAGAACCCTTTTGCTCGAATTTGTTCACCGCACCAGAACGCCGAATGCCTTCGGCTCGCAGTCAGGGGCACATATCACTTGGAGGCCCTGTGCCCTGAGGTGGGCCCACTGGTCTTGCGCCTTCTCCTCCTCTGCCGCCTGCACCGTCTTGTGGCCCAATTTTGCGTGGCTGGCGCAATGCTGGACGTGGAATCCGTTGGAGAGACGCCGTTTCCCCTCGAAGGGGAACTGTTGGTGGTGCAGGGCCTCTGAACGTCAAAACCACGAACATTTAAATTTGGAGAATAGGTGTCGATTGAGGGCAGAAATCGATTGGACTCAAAGGTGGATTGGAGGCAGAAACCAGAAACACTCGGTCACCTTTCGCCGCACATGTGTTGCGTACCGTTGTCCCTCCGTGCCCATTTGCCGCGGCAATATTGGCCTTCTGTCCGCCCAGATGGTGCTCGCCCTCCAGCGACGAGGAGAGCGAGTTGGAAAAAGACGTGGAATTGCCACCGGTGCTAAACACGTTCGGTTCGGCATTCGGCCGCCAGCCAACCTCAGGTTGTCCGCCTCCTCGCGCTCCTCGGCCTCCTCATACTCATCCTCCTCGTACTCCTCCTCGTCGTACTCCTCCGCCGCCAGGGCTGACTCCTCGCCGGACGGTGGCGGCACAGGGCTGACCACAGCGGACGCACACTGGTTAGACTGAACGTCAGGGCTGGCGCCCGGATGGCAAATGGCAAACCGTCGCTACCTGCATTGAGGCGCTCCGTTCGGAGGGCGCCTGGTGCACTATGGTGGGCAGAACGGGCGCAGTGCCGGTGGAGACGAACGACGAGCCCAAGGGGCCGTAGAACATCGCGTAAAACACCGGCGAACTTGCCCCGAGCACTAGTTTGTGCGCCTTCAGCTGCTCCCTCTCCTCGCCGACCACGAACGCTAAAACATGTGTGTGGCTTCCCAATTAGTATTCGGATGCACGTGCCCACGTCACAGCCAACATTCTTGAGGCGGAACGCGTTCAGACGGCTGGTCAGCGACACCACGTCCCCACGACGCGCTTCTGCGTCGTGTTGTACAGCATCGCTGCCGCTCTTTGCCTGACGCTCACTGTGTTCGTGCGGCGAATTGCTGGCACTGCGGCGCTGCGCCGACTCGTCCAGCGACTGCTGCTGCTGCTGGAACTGGTGGAACGAGCTGAACGTGGACGGCGCCGACGAGGAGAAGGGCGCAGTGCCGGCCGCTGCAGCCACGTTGCCCGACGACGAAGTTCCCCCGGCGCCACTTTTTTCGTGGGCCAATGGGCGAAGATCCATTTCGCGGAATATTTGATCTGAAGTGCAAAACAAGGCGTTCTGGGCTCGGCACAATCTAAATATTAAATTTGTGGACAGCTGGTCGGTTTAATCGGCTGGCTGCGATTGCTCAGAAAGGGGGGTTCAAAATTGAAAAAGGAACTGTGCTGGCCACTGGGGCGGTTCAAATTCAGTGCGGGCCAAAATGAAGTGAGGGCGACGTGTGTGACGGGGAATGCGTGTGAGGAGTGGGGGATCGAGGGTTGAGTTGGGTAGTTGTTGGGCTGGTTAGAGTCGAATGGAACACAAAGCCAGTGTCTCGGGAACACACGAGTGGAGGATGAGGGGTGAGCGCTGAGAGCAGAGTGATGGTCGGGGGGACAGGGCAAATCTCCGCTGCGGACGGCTCTCCACCTGTTTCGTCATAGCCACAAAATCCGAAAAACGTTGTTTTTGGCCCGCTCGGAAGGCGGATTATTTAATATTTCGGATCAGGTGGTCCCTGATCAGAACGGGTTTGACTCGGAAAATATGGTTACTCTAACATTTTTAAGAAAAAGATCCTCGCGTGACTCAGAAGTAACACACATCCACACTCTCTTGTCGCAAAAATAACAATCGCGTCATCTGCATTTGGCCCACCATTCATGTGGCCAATCAGCCGTTCGGTCGAAGTTCCCTTTCCCAAGTTTTGGCGGATCCCTCGTTGTCAACTGATTGGACAAAAAGTCAGCTGCTGATAATTGGATAAACCAGAGGCTGGGCAGATGGGCCAAAAGAGAAACTTTGAAAGGCAGTGGAAATATTTTTGTTAGCAAAAAACATTGATTACTCAACGTATGGGGGAAATGTCAGGCCTAGACATCTGTGGATTTTACAACAAAAGTGGGTGCATAAATGCTTGTTTGCTCTCATCGGTCATAGGTCGGTCGATAATAAAATGACAATAACAACTTTGTTTTTGGCATCTCCAAAATTAAGGAAAGATGAAGGTCTTCGAGAATGGATTTTGGAAATTCGAAAAATATTCACCTAGTACCACTGGCTTATGGAACGGAGCAACAAATGCGACGAAGAATGTTTTCAGTCCCCGAGCAGTTGCTCTTTGGACTTTATCCCGCGGCGGGCAAAAACAAAACCGAAGCGGGAGGGAGGGAGAGAGAGCCCTCTTCAACTGGTCAGTGGGCCCATCACTTGATTGGGCTCAGCGGAGATCCGCTCCCCGTTCGTCCCTGGCGGTGCTTGGCCACACCACCGGGGAGAGGTGATTTTGTCGGCGGGGATGGATCGGATGTCAATGTCCGCCCCATCAAAATTGAAAATGAAATTTGCCCGACTCCGACGGCCAAATGTGAATTGTATAGTTACCTATAAAATGCGTGTCCGTCTTGTTTGAAAATGGTTTATGAGAAAGGGGTTGTTTGTGATGATTTGGAGACAACGAGAGTTAGTTGTTCGTTGTCTACTGGAACCAAATGCCGCGACCGGAGGACACGGGGAAACATTTGTTCCGGTTCATTGGAGCCACCCGCGAAGGCCAAATTGGAGGAATGAAACTACATGACGAATACTATCTAGCAGAGTTGTTCTCGTTTTTTGCCAGCCCATTCCGCCATCCAGCCGTCAAAATGGCCATAAAACCAATAGCCTTGTAATGGGCGAATTAGGGCTGGGAAGCGGCGCTTTATTGGACCCGTTTAAATGGGAAAAACAGAAAATCGAATGTCGACGAGACCCGAGGAGTGACAAAAGACACAGTTGAACGTCTGAATGGGGAGGCTTTAATTTCGCTTTGCGCTGTTTACGCGGGCCGATCAAAACAGCGAGGAGTCAGCAGCTAAGGCACCACCGAAAGTCATTTGATTTTTTCTGTTTCAATGAGCCCATTTCATTCCAATTCAGTCCTTCTTCTGGCCCTCTTCGATCAGAGCCGGCGCCCGTGCTTGCATCTGGAAACGGTGACTCGGCTCCATTGAGTCCTCCCGATCGCCCACCTCCAGCATGGACCCCGTGTAGACGCGCAGATTCCCCGCGTCCGCCAGCCCAGGCGCATTCACGTCAATCGCCGTGGCCAGCATCGAGGCCTGCATGCCCGAGTTGCACAGAGTCACCTGGAGGGGAAATCGATCTGAATTTCATTCTGGGGCTCACCAACGGTTTCTTGGCCTTGCCGCTCTGCAATGCGTCAATGTCCACTTCACGGTGGCAAAATTTTGCCTTCAGATCGGCGAACGACCTGCCAGAATCGGACATTCGGCACATCCCTCGTTTTTATGGCCCACTTCATTGTGCAATTTTCTTGGACCAGCTCCTTCGCGGGTATGCTCTGTGCCGTGGCCAAATGGCGCCCGGCGAACTCGTCCCCCGGTCGCGCGTCCAGCAGCGTCCACTGCGCCGAGTTCAGACGTTTGCCGCCGTCGAGAGTCAACTGCTCGAAAGAGACAGTGAGTGAGCTGGGGTCTGACTGAAGGTCGGAAATGGGCTGTTTCCACATCTCGCCATCCGTTTGACGGATAAATTCGTTTCCCACCTCTGCCGTCCAATTGCCCCTTTCGAAAGGGAACAACGACACAAACTTCTTCGGTTTCTCGATCGGCAATTTCGCTGTCAGCCATTCTTCGAGGCCTCCGTCCAGCAGAGAGAGGCCGCCCGAGTGTCCGTAGGACTGAACACAAACAATGGAAACAAACAATTCGCACTCTTTGCACCCTGAAGAGCCAATAGGCGCGCGAAGCAAACAGCATTCCGCCCATCGGACCGCGTCCATAGAACACTAGGTGGTCCCCGGAGTTGAGCCCCAGCAGCTGAGCATAGTGGCCGAATACCTGCAAGTGGAAAGTGGACACGTCGGATATTCGACTTGAGAATTGACCCACTTCTGGCGGGTAGTGCGCGAACTTCTCGTGTTCCGTTGGCTGCGTGGCAACGCTCAAATCGAAATGGACGGAGCCTGGGATGTGGCCAGCCTCGTAGAGGGCGCGACTTCTGTCAGCGCAAAGATTGGCTGTTGCGCTTAGACTGATGAGTTCGAGAACTAGTTTGACCATTTACTAATCCCAATCGAAAAAATGCTCTCTCAAAAAATAAAGCGCACTCTTTGACTGCCGGATCCGTCTGCGCTTGTTCCGCGAATTTTCCCCAGTACATCATCCGAAACATTTTAAGCGGTGGACGCGGCTTCGGCACGAACGAGCAGTCTAGCACACGCAAAGGCAATTGGGCGCTCTGTTATGTATTTGATTATTTGAATAATGAGGTATAAATCTCCAAAATACAGACGAAGGTAACAATTAAAACATTCTGCATTTTTTCGAATCGTCCAAGTCCGTTTTTGGATATCTAACTTATATGAATGGGTCTGGCTGGAAAATGACCAAAAACATAGATAGCTCGTTCGACAACTCTCGATGATAGGAGTCCAACGATACCAAATCCATGGCGATCCGACTAATATGGACGCGAAGTTCTACCCCCAGAGAAACGGCAGATATACTACATGACATTTGGCATGTCAAAGAATCGCGTCAAATGAGCTATGATTTTTCGATTTAAAATTTTTTGACCTGAAACCCAAAAAGATCCCAAACCGATTTTTTGCGTAAATATGGTTTTCCACGTCTAAATTGGTCAGAAGTAGAACATTTTAAACAGAAGGCAATCGATTGATATAGGTTTTGGTCATTATTTTCCAGCCAGACCCATATATGTACCTAAGTTTGAAATACCCCGTTTTTATACCCACCTTTATCGCCTTGTGCAACGTTGCGGCGTCGAGCAATTTGGGCAGCGATTGCATTTCGTCCGCTGTTCCAAATGAGTTCATTTTGATTGAGAGAAGAAAGAGGACCAGAATCAAATTGCCCATTCGGTCAATGAAGGCCCAGAACTTTGCAATTTATGTATTTAAGAATAAGGAGAGTGTGCGCAATTAGAGTTGAATTTAAAGGCAATTCTGTTTTCTGTCCTCCAATCTCTCACTGAAACTCTTCTTTGGGTTCCCGCACAAAATAGAACCTGCGACGGTGATCACTGATCAAGATGATACATTTTGAACATCGGTCGATGGTTCCTAAGGTGTTTGGCGGTCGCGCATATGTATCAAAAATTGACCATGAACAACGCACCTTTAGCTAACCACCTGTGCCCACGCCTTTGGTCAGCACCATTCTGAGCATCTTGATCGCTGAAAAACAGGATTAGTTAAACAATTTATTGACGAAAAACGTATAATATTTGTGAATTTTAGTGCTTGCGAGCGACGCGACAACTATCTAAAAAATCGACAAGTTGTCTTTCGGTGGCGAAAAGAAACCATTTGGCGGCAAAAAACCATCCAAATCGATGGCGGTGGTGAAAAACCATTTGATGGCAAATGGCATCAACGTCGCTGCGTTTTTTGCTAGAAAGAAAGAGGAAAGGAGGGCGAGCAAAGATACGAGAAAAGAACAAGATAGGCATACATAAGCGGCAGCAATTTCGAAATGAAACAAAATATAAAATAAACAAGACCCTAACCGAAGAAGTAAAATAAATAGTTTAGTAGATGATATGTAGTAAAAAAAATAAGTGACTAGCACAGAATAGTGATAGCGACATATAAGATAATTTACTACTAGATCTTGAATCTTTATCTTTGCGCACACACTCCAATATTTTTTCGATGACGTTAAATTTATATCCATTTCAGCTGTTGCATTTTTTAATTTTTTGACAGGTTGGTGGCGGTGCTTTTCTTCATCTGGCTTTGGCTATGTAATTTTGTTGGGATTTTCCCTGTTCAACAAGCATCAATCTCCCAGAGCCCTGAGTGGTGCAAGGTTCGTTATTTGGCTGCGTCTAAAGCAATGCCAATTGGTTTCAGATCTCATCCATCATCCAGCCCGTCTAATAAATAGTTAAATAAAAATGAGTGAAAATAACGAAGCGTCGGAGGAAAAGCGTCGTCGCCTCCAGCAGATTCGAGAGCATGTGAAGAGAGCGCAAGAGAAGAAGCGCAAAAGCACCGATCAGCAGCAGAAGGAAAAGGTAACAAAATGACTTTTATGTAAAGCAGAATCAGGGAAAAATGAATGCCTTCGATAACAAACAGTCCGTTCGCGAACAACTGGACCCGCCCAAGAGGGCCCAATCGCATTCGCCTCCGCCGCAAGGTGGGCCACCAAAGCAGAAGAAAAAGCGTTCGATGACACTGGACAGCGACGGCCAACCTCATTTTGGCACAAAGATTGTTGTTCAGAACTGTCGAGGCCAGAACGTAAAATTGGAACTATGCATTTTTCAAATTCCAAATTTAACAATTATTCCTTTCCAGCTTCCTATGACTGTGCCGGAGAACTATCGCCGAAGCGGTAAATTTGCGCTTCCTGGATTTAACAAAATTATACCTTCTAGTGACAGAATTCGTAAAGAGGTTGCCGCATGAAGTCCGCGTAAGTCGGAACTTTTATTGAATTTAAAAATAAGGTTCTCCTTTTTGGTTCAGAAGCGAATGCGCCGAGAGGAAAAGTGGCCCGGCCATATGCGGAACAGGCGGGCATTTACCAGCAGCAGCTGCTCGGGAGATGAGGGGCCGCAGCTCATTTGAAAATTTTAGACCCAAACGCATAGTTTTAAAATTTCTGATCGATCTCCGTTGGAGCACGATCTACTTTAGTTCTCATCTCAACACTGAGAATTTCTCAGCGATGGACGTGTGACGTATTGTAAAGTTACTATACCTTGAGCCTCAGATGTGTATTTTATCCTCTATCGACATTTGAAATGTTCACTTTGTTGCATAAAGATAACTTATTTTACAAATATTTACCCGATTAACTTTTTACGCTTATCCCCAACCTCTGCTGGCCATCAATTTGCAAAGATTAATTGTTATTGTTCCGGGTAGTCGCACTGATTGCGCATAGCTCTTTATTTCGCACATTTTGGTGGGTGAACAGGACCGAAGTGTGACTGATTGGGCTGGGCAAGAAAGAGGTCGCCGTAATGTGTGTTGTGAAAAGAGGCGCTGACAGGGCGCACCCTATCTTTCTTCTCAGTTTGTTGTTTCTGTTCATTTGAGATTATGGCTAAAATTATTCTCACTTGGAAAATTGAATTTGATGAGCTGCTGAATGAGACTTCGGAAATTTTTAGATGCTCCGCCTCAGTAAATCCCCCATTTTCTGGCTGTTCTGCATGTTTTGCAGTTCGCATGCCCGCCAGTGCGGCAACGGCATTGACTTGCCGGCGGGCATCCCCTGTCCGCCGGGCGGTCCTCCGGGCACCTCGGTCGGCTCCAGCCTGCTCGGCTCTCCGCCGGCCCCTCCGCCCCGGACGATCCCCTCAGTGGGACGAGGTATGTGCCGGAAAGGAGCTGCCCCATTTTCCATTTGTCTCAGCTCCGGCTGCGCCCCCCGCTTTTGGGCCCGCACCCATGGACTTAGGCAACCCCAGCGTGAGCGTCTGTTCCGGCTTCGGGTGGACCATCTTCAGCGGGAACTGCTACAAAATCGTCACCGGAATGATGAACAAGGAGTGCGTCCCTTTCCCCGAATACGCTTTATTCGTATCCAGTTCGAAATTGATTGGCTCAATTGCAGCCAGGCTGTGGGTTCGTGTGCGGCAGAGGGCGCCAATTCCAAGTTGGTCTCAATCGAAGATGACCAGGAGAATCGCTTTGTGGGCCGTTTGGCGGCACCCGAAATTCAGCGCTCCCTCCGCATGTACCACCTGGCCTCTCCATTGCTCAACACATTCTGGTTAAAATTCAACGCCAAGCTGCCTTTTCGAAAATTCGCCGATATTCCCAGGATTGGAATGCGCCGCTGGCAAGTGGGTAATGTTTATTTTAGCACATGGGACGATGGCAAGGCAGTCACTTTTGGAAACGAAGTGGGCCATTTTGGCGAGATTTGGGGGAAATGCTAAAATAATTCCAGGGCCGAATGCTCACCAAGGAACAGACGATGGCGCCCAATTATCCGTGGGGAGTTGGACAGCCCTCTGGAACGCATATGTGGACGTTGCCCGGTGGGGAAACAAACCCTCGGCGGGCGGATTCACCAACGGCTTTCAGGAGGCTTGCCCGAACAGTGCGTGCACATGTTCAGCGCGGACGGCCAATGGAATGATGTGCCGTTTTCGAGATTTTTACTGTTTTATAAGAACAATTAATTCCAGATCGGCTGTGACGCCCAATTGGCCGGTGCAATTTGCAAGAAACCGGCCTCATTCTGAGCCGTGAATTTGGATACAAATGCGCATTTTTCCATTGAAGTAAATGAATTCAAAATCCGTAATTCATTTTATACGACCTATTCGCCTTTTTGCCGTTTTGGCTTCTTTCTCACCCATATTCTTGGTCGCTGCATTTAGTTCTTCCCTCTCATCGCGTCTCTTGCCCTGCCGCTGTTCGGCTGTCATGCGCACATTCATTCCCCCCACATTCGCTCCCATATTCATGTGTCTCGCCTACTCTGCCAGGGCAACTGGTCCGTCCCTCGCCCGCTGCGCACAAATCGTTAAATTCTTTTCCACCCGCCTCTAACACCTTTTGGCGCCGTTTTGGAGACGAGTCGATTGTCATCTTTGATTTGTTTGCCGTCCAACTCAGCACGCCCTTTCCGCGCATGATTGTCAACAATCAGCAGGACGACCATGAAAAAGTGAGCATTCAACGCAAAAAAAAATTCCGGATGCCCAATAGTTTCAGAAGTGAATTCCTAGGGCCACGCGAAACGTTCGAGGTGTACGAGAAACGTGCCCATTCCCTGAACAACACACGCCCATTGTCCGCCTCCCAAATGCTCCAGCAGCAGCAAATGGGTTTTCAATTTTTTTTCCAAATTAATAAAATTTTTCCGGTTTTTAGCCCCAACAGTGAACGCACGCAATGCCGCCTACGTGCACACCCCATCGATGGCCTACGTTCCAGTTGTTGAGCAGACAGACAAGAGAAAAGGTAAAATTGAAAAAAGGAAGCAATTCCCGTTCCCGACTGAATTGGCGATTTCTCCCGTTGGAAGGTACTCTTGCTTGCCCCTTCAGTCCCACTCGGTCTGATCATCGGGTTGGCCGTGGCAGTGCCCATTTTCGTGATTCTGATGTTGTTCCTGGCAGTCTGGCTCCAAGAAATGGGCATCATATAACCGCTCCTTGACCGTGCTACAGCTACAGCGCCCGCACTCTGCCAATTTCCCTCATTTTTAAAACCTCAAAATAATACAAATAAATTTTGACTATTTAACACTTCAAATACTTTAATCCGCAGAAATATATACTTAAAAATTAAATATTCATGGCCCAGCCTCTCTCTTCCTCCTGCCATTCATCTGTCTGTCTTCTCCTTTTAGACTTCCGATCCGATCACTGTCCGCATTTGCATTCGGCGCCGCACTGGCACTGATCACCGCAAGTGCACTTCGCTTAAAATGAGAACATCGACATTTTCAAAATCAATAAGCAGACTCGAAAATAGGAATTTTGAAAATTCAATTCATATCACAATATACCATTTCCACATGGAGGCGGCAGTCCACACTTGCAATCCGTGCCGCACTTGCATTGGTCACCGCAGGTGCATTTCACTATAAGTGGTAAGATTTGTAAGGAAATCTAGTCCATTTCCACGGCTCTCTAGTCTTATACCTGGTTTTTTCCCATCCCAATTTGTAAGGGGTTTGATGGGAAAAAATCGGGTATAAGACTAGATAATCATTCCACCCACTGTTGCCACATGGAGGTGCCTGCTGCTGCTGCACTTTGGTCCCTCCTGAGTCCTGTAAATTGCTGAAAATTCGAAAACATCTAAAAAACTAACCATTTTTGCCTTTTGGATGGGGGAGTTGAGAGAGCAAATATTGTAAATGTCTTCTTTAGAATGGACCTGCCTGCCTTTTCAGATTGGGAGCGGACGAATGAATCTAGCTAGAACGATGAACAGGAATGAGCAATTGTGGATCCACTTCCTCGGGAAAGATTAACTCGGAACCTAAATGAGATTAACCGGGAACCAAAATGAGATTAATCTGGAACCAAATTTTTTCGGAGGTACTTGTGGGTTATGAGCCCCCCCCCCCCAGAATTCGCTGATTTTCGCGTATATGGGGTAATTCTGGACGCTGATCACGAATCTGAGGTCGGTTTGTCATGGTGACTTGACTTAAAATGTGTTTAAATTTGTTGTCCCCCACCGCTCCCTTTTCTCCGAAAAAATTTGGTTCCAGATTAATCTCATTTTGGTTCCCGATTAATCTCATTTAGGTTCCGAGTTAATCTCATTTTGGTTCCGAAAAAATTTGGTTCCAGATTAATCTCATTTTGGTTCCGAGTTAATCTCCTCGCCTAGGTACTACCTACTACCTAGTATATAGTTTATATTTATAGCTTAGCTATTAGTGTTAGATCGTTAGAAAAAGAAAAAGCTAAAAGCTATCTCTACTATTCAGAAATCAGAACCCTAAGAGTTCTGGGAGTTGAATTAGGGAGTCAAGATTGGAAAATTCAAGATCTTAAATAATTTTTTTAATTTTCAATTCATAGCAATTATGCAGTCACCCGCCTCCGCCTCACCATGTCCAGCACAACAAAACAGTCCGAGAAATGCCATCACCACTCGAACTGAGACTGTCACTCTCGAGGTTTTTTGTTCGCAAAGATTTGTATATTTTTAATTTTTAAGCGTACGTCGGATGAGCAAGTTGTACTCAGATTGGAGTCGCCGGCAGTGCCAGACACCAGGCCAAGGTTCAAAACAAATTGCAAATACAAATATAGATCAAAGTTCAGGGTTTTGGCCCATATGGGTCTTTGAGCTTCATTTCTGAAAAATAGATGAAAACAAATATTACAATTGATTTCGGGTCTTTAGAGTGCAGTGGACAACTGACACAGTGGACAACGAGCATTTGGGCAAGAAAAAGTCCAAATGCTGCTGCATCTACAAGAAGCGTCGCAACTGGGACGAAAGCGATACAGAGGACGATGTTTGTGTTTTCGTTAGTATAGGTTTATTGGTCCATTCCAAAGCTCTTAAGTTTGGAGTCAAAATATCAACGGCCGCCCACAGGATTTTTCGAGAGTTCGCTAACCATTGTCACCACAGGAATGTGAGAGTGAGCACTGTCGCGGCCACGTGGAGAAGCACAGACGCGACCAAGGAGGAGATCCGGGCGCTGGCCCTTCTGGCGATGGTGGGCCCGCAGTTCCCTCATGATCTCGCTGAGCGAGTTCATTGGACCAATTCCGATCCAGCTTCTTTTAACTCTGTCAATTCTTCCCAAGGAATTTCACAATAAATATTGTTTATATCAATGCCTTCAATTTTAAACATTTAATTTCTAGGTTTTGGCCTAATTTTAAAAAATTCAATTTTGCAGATATGAATTACTTAGGATGATTTATGATTTTGCGTTATGATTTATATTAAAGGTGATTAAATACATATAATTCATAAGCAAGGGAAAGGATCATAACAGCGTTTGTTCCACGATGATTTCTGTGTGGCCGGGTGGCGGTTTGAGCGCAAAGTTGTTGAAACGCACGTCCAAAATAGCGTTTTCGTTGACAAACAGCAGGGGGTAGAAGACTTGGCCGCGAAATGCGGTTCCAACCGGCACTGCGATGGAGTGCTCTCCAACGTAAAATTTCAGCTCTTCATGGTCGAAAGCAATGCCCTGAATTTTTGAACAATTCTATAATTTTTAACAGTTTAAGGCGGGCTCTCCCTGAATTTTCTGCAATTTACTTACAATGCTCTCTTCTTCAATTGGCCTGTCCAGCGCTGCAACCAGTTCCCCATTTGCACAGATTGCTCCGTCCTGCCTCAGAACCAGTCCGTGTTCGTTCGGCACGCTTGAAAGTTCGGCTTTCCTTGTTCCAATTCCCATAGCCCAGACACCAGATTGGGTAACGTGCACTTCAAAATAGGACTTATTTTGGAGGAGAGGCACATTTCCTGAACAGGAATAAAGATTCTCGTTGTTCTAGATCAGAAATCTATTTAAAATGTTCTGCAAAATGGACATTTGATAGAGGCACTTTTTTACCTAATACCCCACCGGAACCACAAATGCGAGTGTCTTCTTTCAGTAGTACCACACTTTTGCCTTTAAATATGTACTACAATTGAATCAAATTCATTCTATATTTTTACCAGTGTGATTTTTGTCTAACTTCACTGTGGGCAACAGTTCTTCCCTTAATTGTGCGTAACTTTGAGTCGCAGTCAAACTTGGTCCTAATCAAAAAATGAATATTTTTGGTTCAAATTTCGGGACCTTGGAAGCACTCCAAACAGGCGCGAAAAGGAAAACATCCATTACTATCCATTATTAATTATTATAGCAGAATTATGAAGGTATAATATGTAAGTATAATAAAAAAATAATAGCGAGTAATAATAGGATTAATTGTACTAAATTTAAATTTCACATTAATATTAAGGCAATGCATTATTTATCCATTATAACTTATAAATACCTAGTACCTAGGTAGTAGTAAGTAGTAAGTAAAACCTAAAAATAAAAACTAAAAAGTAGGTAAACTGAAAAGCAAGTGGATTAATTTAAATTCGCTAGCAAATATTTCTTAAACTCTATAGTGTACCACCCCCCCCCCCAACCAACGACAGCAATAAATAGCTCAGTACCAAAATTAGGCCGATCTCTGACCATTCTGAACAAAGTTATGACACGTCAAATATTGTTGCAAAAATTTGGTAGCTTTTTCAACCACTTTTAGTAGCTAATTAACCTTATCCGAACTGAAAATACCCACAAAACAACATTAAAATAAAAAAGTACCTCAATTATTTCAGACACTAATTTATTTACTTATTACTTATTATTAGGCATTAAAAATTATTCTTAGGCATAATATTTTTTCGCCACTTAAAACTTTAAAAAGTCGCCGAAGATCCAAATTCCCAATTTCTGTCCGAATGGACATCAGAATCAGAATACGACCAGAAGGAATCACGAATCACAATCCTAGTTCTGAGAAATCCATTGTTCCTCTATTTTTTAAATTTATTATTGCTTTAATAAGTAAGATCTGATTTAGTCAGCATTCAGATTCAGTTATTGTCTTTCGTTGAATTTACTAATGGAAGTGTCTTCAAAATATGTGTCTAATTTGTCTAATTTGGTACAAAATGAAGAGAAATTGCAGCAGATAATCGAGGATGCGATAGATTGGGCCCATTGCAACGGGTTGGAGATCAGGATGCCGCAGCAAAAAGACAGGTCTCTAAAAACAAACTGGAACGGAGGATGAAATTTTAATTCAAATTAATCATTGTGATACAATATGATGAGGGATAACTCCCAGGAGTGATGTCTGTCAGATAGCCCCGTTTGCGCTTTTTCCATCTCCATTTCCACGCCTGTTCTTCCAACAAGCAATAGACATCCAAAAGGTTTATTAATGATTTGACTCATCAAATGTTAAATGTTAATTTGATAGACGATGAATTTGCTTTACTTTCGGATATCGTGGGATTTTCAATTTTTGCGTGAGGCACACCGCGACGTGATTCAAACGGACGGATTCACGAGGAATATGATGGCTATTTTGGATGTGCTTGAACAAAGCGGGATGAGGCAGAAGATCACTTTGCTGACCCAACGCGCGGTTTATCCATTTGGAAAAAGGGGTTCAAACGTCCTTTCAGGATTACATGTGCCACATAGACGGGGAGAAGATGAAACTGAAACAAGTAGGACCAACAACGGACGCTTTGTTTGGTGTCTTGACAGAATACCCCCACACAGAATACCCCCAAATAGTAGATTTAATCGTCTTTTCGCCAGAGGCCAAAATCGACACCCCCAAGGCAAGCTAGCCTTGAACTTAGGCTTAAACGGGGGTGGCGTAGTAATGAATAGAGATCGGAGTAACCGGGTTTTCCGTATTACGGCCGTATTGCGGCTTTTTACGGTACGGCTTTTTTCAAAAATCTGGTCCGCCTACGACCATATTACGGCATTTTTACGGTTTTTTTACGATACGGCTTTTTACGGAAGCCGTAATCCGTAATTTCAAAACGCAAGATTTTTTCGAAATTCAATCCTTTTGTGCTTGATTTTGCTGTTTTCAGCCGTTTCTAATGACAGATCTGGCTTAATTTTCGGATGGGCCTTGGCTTATGGGTTTTTAGTTATTAGGTATTTGGCCTTTGGTGGATCCTTTCCTCTGTCCTATCCCCCCCCCCTAAAAACAAAAAAAAATGGCGTGTAATCGTCGCTTCCGAACTTCCGTTGAGCAATCAACGTCGTCAGCTTATTTGCATTAATTAAGTGAAGTTCAAGTCACGCCGCGTCGGTTGACGCGAAAAGACGATTAAATCTACTATTTGGGGGTATTCTATGCTGGGGGTATTTTGCCCATGACTCCTTTGTTTTAATGCAACATGAACCGGTTTTTAGATCGAGGTAAACAACATTGCGGTGAGCATGGGCGGATTGGCCCAGCGCGCCACACTGCTTCATCGACGGACACTGCACAAAGTCGGTGCTACCGCTCTGAGTGAAGCAGTACTCGACAACCAGCCGATAGAGACGCTCGCAGTTGGCCTTTACAAAGCCTGGTTTTAATTTGCGTTTTTTTTTGCCTTTGAGCATTACGGTTACGCTTCTCTTTTAGGCAAGCCTTTGGCAGCGCAGACGCCATTTTGCTCGTGATTGTGGGCGCAGAAAACCAGAACCAGCTGGACCAGCGCTACATTGAATACGAAGTGGAACGCTTGTCCGGACAAAAGATCCAAATTGTGCGACTCACCTTGGGCCAGTGTGGAACCAGGTTTGGAATTTGAAATTGACACTTGATATTTGTTGACTTATATATAATTGAAATGATATTTGTGTATATTACTTGAATATTTACTTGATTTTTTCAGACTCACATTGGAGGCCGAGACAGGCACACTTTTGTTGGACAGACAACTCGCGGTCGCTGTGGTGTACTTCCGTGCGGGCTATTCACCCGATGACTATCCCAGTACGGTGGAATGGCAACAGCGGGAACTCATTGAACAGTCGACGGCAATTGTACGTCCTATGGGTTTTGATGTAAATTCCTAGTCGCTTTTGATGTTTCAGAAGTGCCCATGGATCGGACTCCAGTTGGCTAACACGAAAAAAGTGCAACAGGTGAACGAACAATCATAAAATGTACCATCTGTAGTTTTCTATCAAACATTCGAAACTAACCGAACTAAATAGCCAGCAGTAGCTTCCACTTTCTTTCATCGTTTCCCCTTTATATCGTTAATAAATGCCTCTTTACTCAGATTTTAAGTCCAACTCCCGTCGGACTGCCAAAAATTGTACGCGTTGAGTCTTCGTCAAGGCTCACACCACAAAGGGTAAAACGATTCTGGCGGGCGCTGCGCTCGCCGCCCTAGCCCATCCCCAGCCACCGCTGGACGGGGTGTGGGCAGCTGGGAGGGGCGCAAAAGGACGCTGTGTCGTTCGCTGCTCACTCACCCACAGCCCTCAGTCCTCACACTCTCTGGCGTCTCTTCCGTCTTCAAGAACTGTCTTTCTCCGTGCTCACACATATTAGTTTTGCAAAAATAACAAGGGAAATTGTTGCAAATTTTATTGGTCTGGTTATTGATTTAATTTTTCCCGTGTAGAGTTAGTCCCGTTTTTCTATAATAGTGCTGGAGCTCTATACTTTTCAAACCCATTGCCTATTTTTGTCCAGGTGCTGGCGGAACCCGGTGCCGTGGAAAGATTCGTATCGGACACGAGGGGAGCCGAGCTCGTTCGGCACACGTTCGCCGGCATGTGGGGACTGGAGCGAGACGACGAGCGGACGCGCAGTTTGATTCAGGTTGTGATAGTTTGTAGAAAATGGAATTCCCGCCAGTTAAATGCTTTTCGGTGCAATGCCTGTTTCAGGACGCATTGGCGAATCCACAAAACTACGTGCTGAAGCCTCAGCTAGAAGGCGGCGGCGGCAACTACTTTGGCGTCGAGCTCGTATCCAAACTGGGCGGCCTGACGCCGAGCGAACGCGCCGCGCACATCCTCATGGAGAAAGTGCGCCCGCTCGTGGTCCAGGTCCCTATCTGCTTGCCCTGATGGGCCATTGTTTCGCCTCAGAACTACCTGGTTCGCGCAATGCAACAGCCGCAGCTGGTCAAGGTGGTCAGCGAGCTGGGCGTGTACGGCTGCCTGTTGGGCACCGGTGGGGCGGAGCTGGTGGTGCTGCACAACGAGGTGGGGGGCCACATCCTGCGCACGAAGCTGGAGCACACGAACGAGGTGAGTCACGCGGGAGTAGCGAGCGACCAATTCTGGTCATTTGAGGGCGGAGTAGCGGTCGGCGCAGCGGTGATCGACACGCCGTTGCTCTACTAGTTGGAGTAGCGCGGCAGTCAGTTGGAAAAGAATTGACACGAAATATTTAACAACAACGACCCATTCCGACCAAGAATATTCACTTCAATTTATTCTTTCCTGCCATGTTGTGGTTCCGTTAAAATTCTATCGATTTTGTTCACAAAAACCAAACTCAATTTGACTATTGACGGTGGCAGCTATCTCTGATTGTTCATTTTTTGGGACTTGATTTTGTTGTGATTTCAGATAATTCGTCGTCAGACCGATCTCCCAATCGTCTCGTTCCGATTTTCCAGACTCTGATGCCCGGAACGAATCGATCGCGTGGCGCCCAAGATACGGTGGATTTGGGGCGCAAAACGCGCAAAAAGTACACGGCACTGGAGGAACGCCGTATGTGGTATTTCTTCGCGCGCGAACTGCGCGCCGGTAACGAGGACGCCTTGCGTCGGAGACCGCGCCTCTGGGGAGTGTACGAACGCACAGAGCAGACGGACAAGAAGATGTGGGGACTGGAATCCCAGTGAGTGTCTTGCCATATCTAGGGCTATTGCAACGACAGATTAAATTCTTTTCAGCTTTCGGAAGCAAATGCAGCCGCACATCCATCACGCGAGCATCAACAGGGAGGACCTGTTCCTGCTGTTGCGCTTCTTCAAAGTGGGTCTGAATCGGCAACAACGCGAATTGTGGGGGTTTCATTATTTTGCTCTCTATCCCCTTATTCTGCGCTTTCAGCTTGGAGCAGAAGTTTGATTGCGATGTGGAGTGCGAGGCGGACGGATCGTTCATTCGCGCACGACTGCAAAGTGGGGAAGCTAAATTAACTTTCCTTCGAGAATGTATTTTTTACACTATAAGCGACTTTTGCTTCAGTTGGTGAACACGAGTACACGTTGCCGACCGCGGAGGAGGAGGAGACCATAATCCGTTCCGCCGACGAAGCAGATGACGACGACCGCAGTCGATCGGAGGAATCGTCTGCAGAGAAGACAGGAGCCAACGGACGCAATCAGCAACAGCCAGCAAATCGCCGAAATGTCCAAACAAAGCAACAGCATCGAGCAGCACTGCTGCAGAGAAATGAAAATGACGTAAATTGATTAGCCTCTGAATGAATTTTGTCAAGAATTAGACTTTTTCAGTTTGACCGCCAAAACAGCATCACGTCGCAGCAGGTACCGCTTAATCAGAGGCCGACTGGTAGCAATTCGGCAAACGCAACCACAACCAGCGGTGCACTCGGATTGGCACGTTTGTTCGCTCGCGACAAAGAAATGCCGCAACATCGCACTCGACACTCGATGCGTGCTGTGCTTGTCTCGGGCAGTCCGATTCGCCCCATCGATCACAGCACACCCAAACCGGCGACCAATGCGGTGAGGTGCCATTCATTCATCATTCCACGCATTCAAATCGAATGGACAGACCGTCAATAGTGTGTTGCCGGAAGAAGTTTCCTCCACCCAAGCGGGCACCACTCCCCCATCTCCAGCACGCTCAATTATTTCGGCAGAAGACAGCGATAGACGCAATCCCAGTGCTGAACACACTGCTCACGAAGACGACAATGATGCGGACGACGGCGACATACTTTTCATGGATGAAGTGGTTCTCAACGGGACCGACGGACAGTCGCCAGTGAAGAAAAAGTCGACTGAACTGCTCGGTAACTTCCCAAAATCTGGGCCTTGGTTTGGATGCCCTAATAGGGAACGGAGGAGCCGATTTCGACTCGCCACCCGTGAAGACTGTACGCATAGACGACGAGAACTTCAGCCCGCAGCAGAGCAGAATCCGAGAGAACAGCGTTGAGATGGAGGAGGACGGGACAGAGAAAGCGCGCGGAGACAAAATGACGCAGGAGCTGAAGCGCCATTTCGTGGAAGGGGCACTCGGTGTCCTCGAGGGAGGGTGCTGTCTGCAGACATTCAAGGACCCTTTCAAAATTCTGCTCGGAGGCAAATACGAGACGGTGGGCACAATAATGAAATTGAAAAATTGCACATTTTTGAATTTGACACTTCGATTTCAGTATGCCGACTGTCTCGACTGGTTGGTCGATGAGTCGGGTGCAAGTGGCACTGCCTCCCAGCAGACGCAGATGGCCATCAAATAGAGCGGCGGAAATTGACTCGCCAAGATGTGCCGCTTTGCGAAATTGTAGTCGGGCCTGTTTTATTCGTTCCCAGATGACCCTATTATATCCCGTCTAAAAAGTCTAGCCCAATGGAACGGGCTCACTTGATACTTCTCGATCGAATTCAGCGACGTCTGCAATCTCATTGCCACATGCCTCTTTATTTTACTTTGGCTGTTAAAGTTATGGCTCTGATCGTGACTAGTCATCAATTTCGATGCAGTTGTTGATTCCAACAGAAATATCGAATGTTTGTTCCCACCCAACTAAAATGGCGTATTTCAGCTTCCAGTGATCAAATAAATCCAACTGCAAAAACAGTCTTCATACCCAAACCACGATGGCATCAAACCAATCCGCCGCCGAACTGGCCGAGGAGTACGAGCGGTGAGTGCAAAGCACCCGATTGTTAAAGCCAATCGTTCAAATTGTTTTTGCTACCATTCCAGTGGAGAGCACGACGAAGTCCCCAAGAGTGGCCAGGGCAAGCGCTCCAAGGCAGAACAGGTGGGAGTCTGGGGCTGTGCATGGGCGTTCAACAACAACAACAATCTCCCGTCAGGTGGAGCACAAGCACGCGCACCCGGAGGGGGACACGCGTCGCATCACGGACAATGCGGTGAAGGGCGAGGAGAAACGCAAGGAGGAGGAGCGCAAGCGCACCAACTCCCAGTCCAAGTGAGCGGCGGAGGAGAACGACGGAAGCGTGTGTGTGTGCCTTGTTGAATAACGTGACCGATGAAAACAACTCGAGCCCTTCAAAAAAACAATTCACTCCTTTCTAGTGAACTTCCTTCACTTTCATTTTCGAGATATTCCCCGCACACGCTGACGGCCAACAAATTCCATCTTTCCACAAAAACAATCCTCGATCCACACACAGATTTTGTTAAGCAGAAGAATAAAGAGCCATTGTGAACCGGCACACTTTTGTTCTGCCTAGTGGGCGGCATTCAAAGGAGACCCATTCAATTGTTTTCTTGTCTCGTAGTTTATCCTCCCTTTCACTTGGGCCTGTGCTTTTGGACAAAGTTGATTTGCATTTCGACCGTCTTATCCAGCACATCGTCGTGGCTCCAGTGCTCCTTCTTCACGAAGCCGGTGCCGCCCACAATCGGCGACGCAAGACGCGAGCACACGCGAAATCCGACCTAGAAACAGCAACACTAGAATCAGACATTCTCCAGACAATGGCACTTTTTCGTCGCCCGTCGAGAAGATGCTGAATGTGTGCGCCCCTTCGTATCCATTTTGCGCGTTAACGTCCCGCAGGAACTCCGATTCGCAGTGCAGCCCATTCTTGCGATTGCAAGTCCCCAGTGGGACCTCAAAACGGATGGATGAATTGACCGGCCAGGGCCATGAAATGCGCACCGGTATGAGGCACAAGGCGCTGCCGTAGTTTGCCCCAGCCACACTCAGAAATGTGTCCACATGTTCGGTGAGGGGTGGACCGAGCAGTTCGCGCGTTTCCACGCAAACACCGCCCAGCATGGCCTGGTTTTGGTTTTTTGTTCGATTTGATTTTTAACGGTCCAAATTGGCCACCTTCCTGGCCAGCGGTGCGCCCATCGAGTAGGCGATGATGTCCACTTTGCGGCCGGTGTACTCGCGCACAGCGATGATCATGCTCCTGAGCGGGGAGATGCACACGTAATTCATTCATTCTTTGCCACCTGATCTGCTTGACATGGGCGCACTTCAGCTCCACCAGTCCGGCCGGCGTCACCCCTCCGTCGCCCCAGGTCGTACCAAATACCTGATGGTGAGCTGTTTTCGTTTGACGGAATGGGAATCCACAACTCGCCTCAATACCCCGCTGTCGGAGTGCGGCGATCACGGCAGAAAACCGTGTGATTCTGTTCGTGATCCCATGCACAATAACCACCGAAAGTCGAATTCATTTTTTGGGAAAATCCTTTCACGCTCAACTGGATCCTCAGTACTAGTGCCCGCTGCCGTCCCGTCCCTTCCGCCCGTGCTGGCATCCATACCCAGATCCCCGCGCTCCAATTGGTGCACCAAAGAAATGCCATAGCTGTGGGAAAAGCCAATGAACTTGTCCTTTTTGGAGATTTGGAACCGAATGTGTATGAATGCCCTGAAGTCGGAAGTGAACTCCGCGTGGCAGCAGCGCAACAGGAACAGGCAAAGCAAAATAACCATTGCAAACCCCAATGCTATTAAACGAACCTGCTTTTGGGACGGATTGATTGGTCGCCGAGATGTGGTCAGCGGGGAGGGCGTCTTTTGACGCCAAAAACTGGAAGCCAAATTTTGCGCGAAGAGAGTCATCTAGAGCAGGCGGGGGAGAATAGGGCACGAGGGCTGCAGACTCTGCTCTCCTCTGTCTGCAGACACGGCTTTCGATTTCAGGTCGTCCTTGAGCCAGCGGCCGGCCTCCACCAGTTCCGGTGCGTTTGTTCGAAACACACTCGGGACTACAGGGTAGTCGGCCGCCGACGGGAGCAAAAATATAGGTAAACTCCCTCTCAATTCACCCTCGGACATTTAAATTTTGGATCGGGGACTGAGGCCGGTTGTTCAAGGCCATATCCACATTCCGCCACACTCCCTCTCCCCATCCACCTTCGCCCCGCCCAATTCCCCGCTTCTTGGAGGGATTTCTTTATGGGCGTCCGAAAATGTGTGCTCTGCCCCAAAGGTCTGCCGACAGCGCCCAATAAATTTCCGCATTTTATGCGGAAGAGGCTAAAAGTGAAAGATTGTGAGAAATGCAAAAGAGGAAGACATCTGTCGTTCATTCCTTATTGGACATCGCCATTCACTTTGCTTCATCTCCTGCGCGTTCATTTCTGGATGCGTAGCGGGCGTCAGTGGCGAACTTCGTTCGCCCCCCACAGCCGCCGCACACACGCACAATCCCCTTTTTCGCGCGCTTCAGCTCAAAATAATTTGATTTTCATCCTCTTTTTGTTCAAATGCCTACCTTGATTTGCGCATTTCCCGGGGCCCAACTCTGGAAACACCTGGAATGGCCGTGTTTTCATGTAATAATATTTCATCCATCCCCAGTGCACCGCTTGCAGCGAGTGCGCTTCTGCTCGCGGTCCATGCGCAACTGGTCCGCGTAGGCGCACTCCCGCAGCTCCCGGAGCGCCAGACGCCCCACCAGGTTCGGGGTTCCGGCGCCGCTCAGAAGAGTCGCAGCCTGCTCCAGAAAGGACACGCGCAGCACCGACTCGTTCAGAGCGGGCGCAGACTTTTTCGCGGTAACCATATCTCTCTTGAGTTATTTCTGAACGGTGATTGAAACCCATAAAAGTGACTGAAATGTACCTACTCGATAAACTGGAATCGATTGAATGAGACAAAAAGTACTAAAATTCGCATTTTATTGATTGATGTCTTTAGTCAGAGTTCGGACTTGGGAAATGATGAATAATGGATCAGATGCGTGTTTCGTTTTGTTCAGCTCAGCGTCCGCTTCAGCAGTTCCAGAGCGCTGCTCAGCTTCACCGCGGGGCCCATCTTGAGGCCGAGACCCCTCTGGAACTGCTCCTGGGAGAAGCAGAGCAGCGAGCTGCCGTCAATCTCCTCCTCAACGAAGCGGTCCCCGTTGGTCTCCGAGTTGGTCACGTGGTTTACCCAGTGCGCCACGTCGTCCTTCTGCAACGGCCAATTGGGAACCGAAAACAGCATTTAGCGGACCGTCCAGTTCGGCACTCCTAGGCCGATGAGCGCCTCAATCTCCGCGTTACGCTCCCCTCCGCCGCCAAATGTGGCTGATGCTGCGGCGCCCAGTGGCGTTGTCGCGACGGGCATTGTCGGAGTTCCAGAGGTCGTCTGCTGCGCTAGTTGTGCGGCTGCGAACTGCGACGGCACTAAGAAATGCGCCGGGGAATGCGAAGACGCCTGTTGGGCTGCGGCGAACTGCTGTTGGAGCATTTGTTGCTGCAGGATCTGCTGCTGTTGTTCGGGCGTCGCCGCAAAATACATGGCTGCAGAGCCCGAGTATTGCAGCGGCATGCCGGCCACCATTTGAGCAGGATGGCGCATCGCCGTCGGAAATGCCAGGATCTTTCGCAAGATACTCGTCAACTTGTCTCATTTCTTCATTTGGCGCCCACCTGCTGTTGTTCCCCGCCGGGGGGCGAGGCGCCGAACGGGGTTGCGAATCCTGCGGTTGTCATGCGCTGCTGTTGCTGCATGAGTTGTTCCGCTTGTGCGTCCACACGCCGCTGCTTGCTCAGCGCCTGTGGCTGCATCGCGGAAAAGGCCGACCCTAGAGGGCTGGTGATGTGCGGCTGCTGCGGAGACTCGCCGTTCGCCATCTGTTGTTCGGATTTGCGTGCAGCGGAAGGAGACACAACGACGTCGCGGCTCGTGGAAGAGGTGGTGCTCCTGAAACGATCGATATTCAGTCTTCCAGTGCATTAGCCATTAAGTACGAGCTCACATGTTCGCCGCCGCCTCTTCGCCCATTGCCTCGCCGATGTCGAACGAGGAGGATGGCTGTTGCTGGCGTCGCTCGCGTCTTGCATGTTTGAGCGCCCGCCGGCACTCCTTGCTGGAGGGAATCGGAATCAGAAGCTCCCTCTCATTTAGCACCTGCAGTACTGGACGTGATGCTTGTCTTTGGGCACCTCCGCGAACGACCGACGGCAGTGCAGACAGCGCTCCTCTGAAGACCCGTCTGACGCCCCTGACGGGCGCTTTTCGCCCTCTTTGGGTGGTGTCTTTGGCGACAACTTGACAATGAGCTGACTGCCGGCCGACTGGTTCTGGACACTGGGCGGCGAAGTTTGGGGCGAGAACGGCTTCTTGGCGTGCTTGTCCCGTTTGCTGGCTTTGGTGCCGCCGCCCGCCGAACTGCTGCTTTCTACGCTGTGGCGCGCCTCTGCCAGATCAAGGGCCAGATGAGCCGTGTAATTTCGCACTCACCCCGGGCCATTGCCAGCGCTAGCGTGCGCTGTTGCTGGCGCGCCTCGATCAGGACCTCCTGCGCGTACTTGTCCGGGTCCTTGGTCTGGAAGGGCGTGTGCTTGCCGAAGTCCATCTTCAGCAGACTCTCCAGCTCTCGCCTGCGCCCGCCGCCAGTGCCCTTTTTTATCGGCTTTTCTCCTTCTTTAGGCGCCGTGCTTTTGCTCGGTGTCGGCACAGCACTGCTGCGTTTTGGAGATTGCGCGCAGGAGGAGGAGGACGAATGGGAGGATGACGCGAGGCGCTTGCGCCCGCCGTGGCTCGGCCTGGTGCTGTCCTTCTTGCCTTCTCCCGCTGAAAATCCGGTTCCTAGCGGAACCCTGTTCCGGTTGACTCACGCTTGCCCGCGGGCGAAGTGCTGCTGCTGGCAGACTCCGACTGCTTGCCGCCCAGCTGCTGCTCCGCGCGCAGTTTGTCCAGCAGCGGCCGGTGCTCCACCGGGAACGGCTCCACATCCTCCTAAACAATTACGTTTTTCCAGTAAACTCTTTGGCAGTGCCTCAATTTCGAATCCGTCGATGAAGTGTCTGAGCGGAGGCAGTCTCCGTCCCCCAGCGTCGAACAGCCGCTCTCGGATCAGCTTTGCCTCCAGCTGAAACGCACTCTCCATAGTGGCCGTGTGTCCGCTCGACAGCACGGTCGGCTCATCTGACAAAAGGCAATAAACCTCTTCACGGAGGACCCCCCTCCCAGTTCCACCCCTGCACAGCACTGGAGGCGGCTCGTTCTCTTCCTCGTCCACTTCCGTTTGGCTGTGTGCGGCCGCCAGCGGAGGTGGAGCTGCGAAATCCTCGTCCGCCTTCCTTCTGCGTTTCTGCGGAGAAGGACGCGGCGCAATCTGGGGCAGACCGTCGAACTGGCCGAAGTGCGCTGGAACCGGAAAGGGCGTTCCCCTTGGAATCCCCTGTTCGATTACCGGCCGCCCTCTGATGTTGCTGGACCGACGGCACCGTCCCGTTGGAGGGCGCCACGTACATCTGCTGCTGGAGTTCGCCGGTCATGGGTGCCAGCTGTTGGATGCGGACAAGCGTGGTGGGGCCCGGGAACGCGGCGGCGCCGGAGGAACTCTGCTGGGCCGGTTCCGCCTCCTGCTGCTGCTTCTGGCCCTTGGAGAGGATAGGCGGCCGCAGCACACACTTCACCTGGTGCTGCTGCTGTTGCGTGGACGCCGTCAAAGCCGGCATTTGCTGCTGCTTTTGTTGCACCGCGATCGGCTGGTCTGCAAATGGAGTGGTCCAAATGGCCAATCTTCGCACCAGCTCACGCATGAATAGTTCGTTGCCGGCCCGGAAAATCATATTCCTGGCGGGTTGGCCTGCCGAGTCCTCGGGCGGGCCTGGAGAGGGGCGGAATGGGCTGTATCCCATACACCCTACGGTCTGTTCGTCCTTTGTTTGTAGTATCGAAATGTGCGGACCAGAATCATTTTTGGCCCGGCTTAAACTGACCACCAAAAACACTCCTGCTGGCCAGCTCGTTGTGGGCCCAAGATTTTTAAAATTCAAAGACAAATCAAACCGGGTTCTCTGACCCTGGGAACATTTGCAATTTTTACAAACCTTGTGCGGCCGTTTCCACGGCACCCTCCATTTGGGCCTGAGTCGGATTGGCACCGGGCGAGAAGTAGAAATGCTGCTGCGAGGACACCATAGGGATCAGCTGCTGCGGCGTGGCCTGCAGAAGGCAATAGGCAAGGCATACCGTGGGTGTAAACTCTGGTTAACCTGTTTGATGTAGTACTGGGTGAGGCCGCCGTTCGACACGGCCACAATAGCGCCGCTCGGTGCGGCCATTGTGAGTTGGGGCAGAAGCACTTGGGCGCCCCCGCCGGTTGAGCTGGCGGACACGAAATTGGCCGGAAAGACGCCGGAGCCGACGGGGATCTGCTGGGGAGGGGGCCATCCAAAGCGCATGAATCCGCTTGCCTGCACTTGGTGCTGCAGGTTCTGCTGCTGAACCGGCTTCGGCCTGTCACCCTCCATCGCACCGCCGTTTGGCTGCTTCGCTCCGCTGGTCTTCTTCTTTGGCGGTCGTGGTTTCGCCAAATTCTGCTGTCCCGGTTTCGGCTCTTCCGGCGGTTGGGTCACGGTTGCGGTCGACGAAGCAGGAATAGTGCTCTCGCCAGCGGCCACCTGAATCATCAACATGTGACAATTAAAGACTTCGAATTCGAAGTCTCGGCCATTCATTGGACCATTTAGATTCCCGTTTTTACGAAATTGGCAGACCTTCTCCACAGTGTCCGCGACGCGAGAAGCGGCGCTCAACGTTTTGCCGACGGCGGGCACACTTTGCTTCGGACGCTGCTGCTTTTGGCCGGCCATAACCTTGGTCGCTGGAACATTCGTCGCCGCCACATTTGGAGTGGCGGCTAAGAAATGGACTGCTCTTCGGAGATTGGACTCATTAAAAAAACCTTCTTTCGCATCGTTTGTGTTCAGCTTCTTGGCGAGCAGCGGAGTTGCGGCCGTCGTGAAAACCATCGGAGTCGCGACGCCAGGCGTGCTGGTCCTTCTCGCCGTTGTTGCAGTTCCGCCCACATTCTGCTGCACCATTTTGATAGTGGCGGGCGCTACAGACTGCAAAGGACGCGCAGGAGTGGTGCTGGCAGCAGTACCTGTGCTGGTTGCTGTCTGGGCACTCGACTTTTGCGCTGAATCGCTCATATTCGACTTAAATTGTGGCAATTTTTCAGATGTGCCAGCGACCCGAATGAACCTTTTTGATGGCCGTCGTCGGCGCAGGCCTTGGCGCAATTGGGTGCAGTCGAGTAAGTCCGTCGTGGACATCCACCTTCATCAACTTTGTGGGAGGCTGTTGTGCGCCGTTCTGGCCAAGCAGGGAGTTTTTAGCGACGCTGCTCATGATCACCACGGGCACAGTTGTGGCGGTCACGAATGTAGACGAAGAAATTGTCCCAGCAGCGGATGCACCACTGGCTGCACTCGTGGAGCTGTTTGACACCACGCTAATGCCACTACATTCGCTTGCGATGGAATTTGTTTCCATGCCATTCAATCTTGGTTGCGTTTTGGGTTCGTGTATTGCTTGAACCTCTTGTGATTGCACTCCATCCTCCTTAACCTCTTCTGCTCCAGCTCCGTTTTCCCTCTTTTCAACTGATTCCTCGTGTATTTCCAGGGATCCCTAAATTTGTATACTAAGGTCGTCCTGCTCTCCTAAACAGGGTTTTCTGACCAATCTGTCAAACTTTTTCGCTTCTGCAACCGTTTCCGCCCCTTCCGTGCTGTCCGCTTCGATCAGTTGTTTTTCCGGTTCCTCTTCTGGTTTGCGCACTGTCGGCGACGCAACGCAGGACGAAGCGGCGGACGAGCCTGTCGCACTGGCGATTATCAGTCGCAGCGAGTGCTCAGACTCCTCTGATCGGCTGCGCTCTTCCGCTCGCGCGTCCGCAACAAGCTCCGTAAGTTGTTCGAGCGTCTCGACCACATCGCCGTCCACTCTGGTCGGCTTTTCGTCCGTTAGGTCGGTGAACATTTTCCTGGTTGCGTTGGGAACGGAAAAGGAACCATCAGTTATAAACGACGCGAAGCACAAAACACAGAACAGGTTTTTGCGCAACTCAGATTTACTAGTAGTGGTTGAGTTGGAATGGACGGCACTGTCGCGTCCCAAAATTTTTGATTTGGCGAATGCAGTGGGAATTGGGGTGGGGTGGGTGTGCGGGTAGTTTGCTGTGGCGTGTCCAACCAGCGGGGTGGAAGGAAGGCTCATCGGCGGCGGTCGGTCCCCGCCCGTCTCTGACCATGAGTGCAGAGAAACAGAGCGGCGGAGGCACTGGGAATGGCGGACCCGGAGACCCTTGGACGGTCACAGCGAAAGAGCAGATGCGTCCAGCCAATCAGCGACGGGCTCTTCGCGCCTCTGCTCTGCTCTCTTTGTCCTTGGCAAGTGCTTCGTGAGTCAGTCGCTGCAAACGCGCATTCCTGGGCCGAATTGTGGCCTCAAGCGATGGAAATTTGCGAAATCAAAGACATCACAAAGGAAAAGTGGGGGCAAACGGAAATCGATTGTCTAGTAAGGCACCAACGTGCATTTGCATTTTCCCCATCCAATGAATCTTAAACATTTATGGATAAAATTGCGGACTCTTCACGGTATCACTGGAAAAATCCGTTCATTTAAATTTGAGATGCCTTTTTTCTGTTGAACGATTGAACGCCAAAACCAAAAGTGAATTATAGACGCATGTGGAAATGAAAGGATGCAAATCAAAGAATGCATACCTATCTGCTTATTGGAGGGGAGTTGAGCTTCCAAAATCAGAGAGGGCCAATATTAAAATAATATATAGGTAACTGTTGACTGGAAGACCCAGGACAGTGACCTTCCCTCTACGGCCCATTCTTTTTCCTCGTGTCGACCGCCCCGTCCGCGCATTTGTCCACGACGAAACACCTCTCCCCCAGGGCATTGCCGCCTTCGTCCCATTTCCAGTCTCCGCCACACTTCGCCATCTTCCAGCGCTTGAATGCCTTCAGCGATTCGGGGCTCATCCACGAGGGCGGCTCCGCCAGTTGTCGTCCCCAATAGGCGCCGCTCAGTGGCTTGCGCTGTCGCGCGCACTCCCAGTCGCACCAGTGCAGCCAGGCCTGAAGAGCAAACACAAAATATCCTTCGAATTGTGAGCCTCCTCACGTGCAGGGCCTTCTGCTTGACCAACGTGACGGGTAGCAGTTGCGGGTGTTTGAAGCCGACGAACTTGACGAAACACTGTTCGCCTCCGTCCGGCGCGTCCTCCACATACAAACCGAGCACACTTTCCACCTGCAGGAGGGAGCTCCAAATATTAAATTAATAGTTTTCCATTCACTCACTTCCCAGTCACGATCAAAACCGTTGTCGGAGCCGTTTGTCAGAACCTTAGCCGTCACACCGTCGTCGAGCAGCTCCTTGTCGGGGTCCACCGGCTGAACAGAGGGTTGAATCGACCCTTTCCTGTGTGTATGTATATACCTGCATTGGCTCGTACTCCGCCGAGTCCTCTGGCTCGCGTGCAACCGACTTCCGCCGTAAGCTTTGTGCGCCTTTAGGCAAGCCGTACGCAGCCCACACATCGTCGGCCACATCGCTCAGTGAAAAGTTACAGGATTTGCCTAAGCGAGGAAATCCATTGAAAGGTGCAAAAATCGGCACACCACTCTTCGACTGCCGATCCTTGCCTTCTGGCTTCTTATTTGTCAACGCTGTTTTGGTGCTTTTTTTCCCGACGGACACCTTCGCCTTTTCCCCTGGTTTTCCATTCTCGTCTTCTATATCCTCTCCCACAACGACAGTCCGCTTCCGATTCTTTGCCAATTTTTGCTGGCGTTGTGCTCCCGCCTCAGCGGCTGAAAGGGCAATCACCTTTTGCAGTGTCCCAAAGCGTGAAATCCGTATCATTTTGGACGCGAATGAAAGGGAGAAGTTTGTGGGAAAAGAAAAAAGTGCAAAGGAAAAGGCACCGCCCAACAGTCTATAAAGAAGAGCAGCAAAGTGGACAAACTACTTCTCGTTCCTTTCTCTCTCGTTCTTTTTCCTTTTTCCCATCTCCCGCTGGCCCAGATCAAAAATCAATGAATGCGGATTGTTTGAAGGGTGTCGCGATTCGATTCCCTACGCACCCTCTTTCTTTGCTGCCGCCTCCCTTACCTATATTCATTCCATACTGGCAGTTTTCTTAGAGTACGCTCACCGGTTTCGGCAGTTAATGGTCTCTCGACTGTCACTGGCCGGTCGCCCCCTTCCTTGCCCGCGGTTGCTTCTTTCGCTGCCTCGTCAAAGGTCGGGGTGCCTCCAGCAAAGTCAAAGTCTGGCGGCTCGTTCTGATGCCGCATCAGGCCCCTTTCATCCGCTTTGTCCGTTTCCGTTGACGACGATGAGTCGCCGTTCAAATTCAACTTCTTTTGCGGCACAGAGCTGTTCCCCGCCTCTCCTTCGTCCTCCGACTTGTCGATGGCGCTGTAATCAGTTAATGCCATGCCGATATCGTTATCATTAATAGTGCATTTCGCACCTTTTTCGCTCGGTAGACGCGGAGCGGGACATTGTCTGCAGCTGATTCGCCCTTTCCTGGCGTTTCTCGCGCAGTCGGCTCAGTGCGCGGTGAATGTTTCCCCCAAAGTGGTCATCCGATGAATCATCCGTCGAGGATTCAGTTCTCGTCGGAGGAAGATGGCTTTTCGGTGGCTGCTGCCTGGGTCTGGAAAACAATTGTTCCCGGATAGGAGGAGCCAATTAAAACCCTGTATTTGCGACGGTTTTATTGCGAAGCTTCTCAGTCCTCTTCTTCTTCTTCTCCGATTCCTTCACTGGCCGTTTTTTCTCCTTTTTACTGGCCCTCACACTAGACTCCTGCGATTTCTCCCTTCTCGGCTGGGTTCTGTTCGATCTGCTCGGCATTCCGTCATGCTCGTCCACAATGAACGAATCGTCGTTGGAGCCACTAGAGCGGCGACGGATTTATGCCACATCACCCCACACTCACTCGAGCTTCTTCTGGATCTTCTCTCTCTTCTTTGTGCGCCACTCCCGGATCATCTGTTCGCAGTTGGTCTAAAACGCAAACAATTGCGAGGACTTTTACCCTTCCAGGGCAAACCATGTTGCGTGCCGGCTCCCAGGTGCACTCCTCGTAGCCCTTCCACTTCACCAAGTAGAACCATTCCTGACTGTCGGTCCTAAAGTCGTCGTTCATAACTGAATGAATGAGTGTTGCCATTAATACTTTGGGAAATTCGAGTTTGGCGGAAAATCCAAAAGCCAGGCCCAAATTCGGTAAACCTTTTCCAGAAATGAGCAAAGTAAACTTTTCTCCACGATGTATTCGTCATCGGGCACATCCGATGAGTCGGCGTCCGACTCCTGCCGATCGAAAATGTCGCTGCTGTCCATCTGCTTTTGGCGATACATTTTTGCTCGGAAACAGCCTATTTTTTATTTACTTTGAAATTTTGTATTTTCGTATATTATTTATGCAAATTGCAAGGCAAAACAAATAGGATATAGGACATTCGAATTAATCATTTTATACATGCAAAAAATGTATCCAACATTTAGTACACACGTAACAATGATAAATGAACAACTGACTGAACTGCTTGGACTTTAAATTCGCCTTTATGTTTGAATTCGATGTGCGCAATGAGGTGAGCTGATGAGAGAATGAATGCGCAAGGGCAGTGAGTCAAACAACACCTTGCTTATTAAAACTGCCCTGAACGGGATGGACTTGTGGGAAAGAAAGGAATTGGAGATAACGGATAAGTATTGAACGAAATTGGTCAGCAGGGCGAGAAAGCGATGGAGAACTGCCGGAGGCCACATTGTCCTCGTTTAGACTTTATGATTACTGTTGAGTGCAATGCAGCAACGGAAGTGGACAGAGATGATGGTGAGAAATTGATACAAAATGCAAACAACTACAACACGGATCAGAACTAATTTGAGAATGTGTGAACGTAGCACAGCGAGGACTTGAAGGGCGCGGTTAACTACTGCTAGTGAAAGCTAGCGTATCCCTGAACAGTTTGCGCACAAAACTGGCACTCTTTGCACCGCTGTCCGGCCGCAGTCCTACAACAAAGATATGTATATAGACACTAGTTCTTTCGCCTAAATTCAGCGCAACCGTATTCCGAGTCCAGCCTCCACAGATATGGGCAACAGTTGGAGAAGCGTGTGTCATAGACAGATGCAAGTTCAGGCCGCGACGGGATCTTCGGCAGGTACTGGGGCCGATTCACCAGCTCGCAAATGGTCAGCACCGTGTCGCTGAGTTTTTCCGCAACAAACTCGCGCATCCGAAAGAAGTCTTCTGCAAGTTTAGCAGAATAGGATATTAGTCATATGACTAGAAAGAGCAGACCGTTGCTGAGCGTTCGGACCAGGTCTAGCTGCAGCTCCCACACTTCCCAGGGCGCTGCGTCCTCCGGAATGGGCCATTGGCGTTTACGCCGTTGGTAGAACTCTAGTCGGATGCGCACTGGGAATGGGAACAGTGCTTCCCAACGTTCGATCCCGTACAGGCGATGGCCTTCTGCGCGCATTGGTGACGTGGATAACAGATCGGTCAGCGATGCGGCAGGCACTACCGCGGAAGAGGTGTTGCCGCTCAGCAAATATCCATCGTGTAAAGCGCGTTCTATCGCTCCCGCAAACTGATCTACCTGAAATGAGTGGTGGCGAGAGTTCACCTTTGAATGGCAAACCTTTCCGTTGAAATCGGAGACGAGTTCACGACTGTTGATACGTACCTAAAATGATGGTCGAATTGTTGAGAAGCCGTTTTCTCTTGCGCAAACGCACATATGAGAGATCTATGTGGTCGCAGGAGACCTCCTCGTGGCCTAGCGAGCCGAGCGAGTAATCCACATCCGACGAGAACTTGAACTTCCCGAACACGCGATGCACAAGAATGGTGTGGAAAGCCACACATACAACCTCTTTCAGTTGGCGAAATTCCGATACCAACTGCAGCTGGTTGGTTCGCGCATTCATAAATTGATCTAAAAACTAAATTAAAGTTCCAATTTGTTGGTAGACAAATTGGTAAATAGATTGGCTTACAGGGACTCAACCCTGACCCAAACATTGCTAAAGGAAGTATATTGATTCAGACACTGGCACAGGCTTATTTGGACCCGAACCAATGATACCCGCCGGAGATGGGATGGCACGGCACGCAATGACACTTGTTAATAAACAAGCGCTCGATATTGCTGCTGCAAGTTCCCATTTGGGTGCTTTAGGAAGTGTAAAGCAGGGCAGTGAACTCTTGGGTGCAATAAAATCTATTTTCAAAATTGACCGCTCGCTGCCGCCCTACCCACCCCAGACAAGACAGTTTTTGGAGTGCAAAACAAAATGTGGAGTCGCTGGCGGGCGGCAGCAGCGTAAAATAAGAAAATATGCGAACAAACAGCAACAACCCAAGACTAGGGAGGTATAGAATATAGTATTAGAGAGTAGAGTCATTCGTCATTCCTAAAGTATTTTCCTCCGAATCGTCCTCTTGTCTCCCTTCCTCGCGTTCGTTGGTTTTCCTTCCCGCTGCCTTTCGCTACCAATCCTTTTCCCATCCGCCTGCAAAAAACGTGATCCCTGTCCTCATCCCCAACTCCAACTCCCATCAGCCATCACAAGTCATGGGACGTTCTGTCCAGTCCGACTCTCACTCCGGATCGAGTCGTTTCATTGCGCACGTTTCATTGCCCGCTGCTAATATTTAAAATCAATACCGCATTTAATTAATCAATAATGTTTTCCATGCTTTCATCTACCCAAATTAGTTTAATTTTAAAATTTAAATTTTATCTTAAAAGATGCAGCGGACAATGAACCGAGAACCGATGCCGGGCAATGAAACGTGTACAATGAAACGATACCGGGCAATGAAACGTGTGCAATGAAACATGAGCAAGCAATGAAACGTGCGCAATGAAACGACCCCCGCCGTCTCACTCACTCCTTTTCGGACTGGCACGTTTCAGCGCCAGGCAAGGGGCCATAACTCAGCCAAATTTAAGGCTAAGAGTGTATGAGATATTATTGGAAAGCTCAAAGTGTACACTATCCAATTATCTGTTTAACTCTAGCGTTGGCCAAGAATTGGCCAAATGTTTGGATAAATCGGCCAATTTTCGATTTTTTGCTTTTTGGCCATAACTTGTTCAAAACTGGACCAAGCAATTCAGGCTTGGCAGCATTTTTTTAGAGTTTCCATAGATCTATCCAATGAGTCCAAGAACTCTGTTTTAACTTCGTTTCTTGTCCAGTTATGTCTCATAAATCATAATTCTCATAAAACAGACTGGCACTGGAACGTGGGCGCTGAAAGCTTCCCCGCTCCCCGCCCCACTCCTTCGCTCCGTACACATTTCGTTTCTTCTCTTCGCAATTTGTTAGGATAATGTGTAATGACTAATGAGGATACATATATTGAATTTCAATCTAGTACTGCAGAATAAAATCTAAGGCCAAGGAAAACGAGCTGACGCCTAAATTAATTTTCCGGCTTAAAGATCCAATTCGCTGCTTAAAAGAATTAGTGCGGTTTTCACTAATTTAGAATGATGGAAAAATGAGGATGAATCATGTCACTGTGCCAATTCGGTTCAACTTTTTTATTTAATAATTAGCGTTTTTTGCCTTTTTGAGCTGCTCTCAAATGTCTTCTGCGCCGATAATGTCGCGCTGGCGTGAGGCGATGAAGCACACTCAGCACGTGAAAAGTGCAACACCATCTTCAGCTCCATTTGTGCGACAGCAAAAGCCCACTTGGAGATTTATGCTCAAGGATGGTTTGCTCATTCTGGTCGGCTTCATCTGCGGCACATATCTGATGCACGTAAGCCAAAACAAAACACGCGCACACCAATTTTATTTTACCCCCTTAAGCACTTCTGCGACCCGACAAGAGAAATGCGCGAGGAGCTTGAGAGGCGCGAGGCCGAGTTGAAGCTCAAATACGCGGAGCGGTACCAGCAAATGTTAGCGGAACTGGAGACGGAGAAGCAACAAGGGCGGAGGAACCCCAGGCTCAGCAGGAATTGATCCCACCCCTTTTAAGTCGTGGTGGGATGAAAATAGAAAATGGACGGATCGAAAGACACCAAATTTGCCGACTTCAGGCCACATCTTTCCTATTTTGTTAGTCAAAAAGAAGCTTTGCCCAATGGGCGCCTTTATTTTTGTTTCACCCATTCGTTTTTATTCTTTTTTAAATCTTCTTTATCACAAAGCCAACACTTTAAAATTCGACGGTCGAGTTTTCAGAGCACTTTGGTGTACGTGATAACAGTATGTTCTTGCATTCCGTGCGTTAGCTGCGGATGATTACAATTTGTTTTCATCAAACTCTGCTTTCCCACCGTTTCCATGTCCAGCCGCGCCTCCAAGTGATTTCCGTCGATGAGTGTCCACTCGCGGATCAGCTAAATGCGAATGTTCACACCCAAATTTGTCAGTTTGCCTTCCCACATCGTGAACGGGCAAATCGCGGCTGAAGCTGATGCGGCCGATGTCCATCAGTTTGAAGCGGATCCGGAAGTTGGACACTGGGCCCTCCTCAACCGTGACGAAGCCTGAGAAAATATTTCCAGTTTTTTGTTTTCTTTCAAATTCCCACCATTATTCATCACTGTAGTGAGCGCGACCCTCGTTGTGCCGGGGTAGATGGTAATGTAGCCGTTCTCAGCGTGCAACTCATCCAAATCGTGCGACGACCAGGCAAACGCGCTGAAAAAGTGAAAAATTAATTTAACGTTTGTTTTTTCATATTTTATGGCCATCCGCACACTTGTGCATCTTACGTGTAATTGAAGGCTGGCGCTGATCCAGTGTGCGTGTCGGACAGGGCGATGGAAATCTCTTCGCCGTACGTGAACTTGGGAATCGTGGGGAACATCTGCTGGCTAATTCGATAAAAGCAAGCATTTTGATAGGTCTCACCGCCTTTCCGTCGTGGTCCGAACGCCAAACGCCGAGTAACCTAATAAATACATTTATTCGCTTATTTTTGATTCTAGTAATTTCATATTGACCAGGATATGGGCCGGAGGTTGGGCGGCACCCGGGATTCGTCATAGTCTGAGAACAAAATCAAAATTTGCATCGAAACAGCAAAAAATGTCCAGAATATATTGAGCAGATTATTAAACTTCGCATCCGCCCTTGTTATGTACCTCTCGGATTGCGACTGGCCGCGACCACACAAACCATTGTCAACACCGACAGCATCATCATTCTGAGGAAGGTGGCGGCGGCTTGTGCTTTAGACCTTGCGAGGAACTGCTGCTGGAGGATTGAATTCTGAATTGCTGGCGGCAGGCCGGTCGACCCCTATTTTGTCACACCGCTCCCTCGTTTTTACAACAAGCATTCACCGTTTTTGCGCGCGGCCCCGCCCTTCGCCGATGATGAGTTTGACTGTCTTCACATTCCCTTTCACTTCTGCGTGGCCCGCCGCCGATCAATTTGGGGACAAAGGGGAGGGGACCGCCGCACCAGTTGCATTGTTTTGCCGTTGTTGTGCAAATGAGTGGAACAACAGAACAAAACAAGCACAAAGGTACGGCCAGCAGAACAGTGGGCCAAAACCGGCGTTTTTTTGGTAAAGTCATATACTATGCAGTATGCACCTGCGATGATTGGGCAGTCTCTCCCTTACATCTAAAAGAGGTACACGAAAACAGCGTAAACAAATTTTTTTCTGTTTCATAATGCGCCGTCCGATTCTCATTTATTTTTGTATTATTTGTCGGACTTGGCCTCAATGAGGAGGAGCAGAAATCTTCAGTCCAACCAGACATTTCGCCGATGCTGAGTTCCTCACACGATGATGCGGTTGCACAAACCAGTGATAACAGAAGCGATGACGCATAGCATAAGAACAGCAGAACGGTCAAGTTCCGTGTGCCGTTCCATTTTCAGACGAAAAGCACAGAGTTTTCTACGATAAGTTGCTCAAAATTCAAAGTATGATGGAGCAGGAGCAGAGGCAGCAGAATGGCACTGCATCGGCATGAGCAGTGGGGAAGAACATATCTAATCCTGCGGAAATTCAGTTTTGAGATTCTAGAAGACTTGTGTCAAAAAATATTTTCCAACAAAACCAGCCATATTTGTGTTTTACTATAGCAAATAACAGTGTAACAATAAATGTTTGATCGCGCACCGAACGCAAATCCGCGTCTCATTCATTCCTCGCTCTCCACGTTCACGGTGGTCAGTCTCTTGAACGTGGTGACCGGCACGTGAGTGACCAGAGTGTACCTGCGAATTAAACCAGTTTTCTCGCAAATCACTTAAATAGGGCGCATTTTTGCAAATATGATATGGCCTTACAATTTGTGGGCCGAGTCCTCTTCGTCGTTGCGTCGGCGCGACAAACGGACGCGCACACGGAAGGGCACATTGCTTACAAAATTGAATTTCAATAAAATGCGAAAATCTCGTACCGGATCCCCTTCGACCAGATGAACTTGTTCAGGCGTGTATCAACGCGCACGTCCGGTGTTCCCATCTGCTGCGTGGCGAACTTCTTGATTTCGTCGATTGCCCGCGGCGCTCGCTTCTTGAAGCCGCTGAAATAAAGTGTTAGTTTTTGGAGAAAACCCTTCGTGTGCTTACACTCCGTGGATCCGTTTGTGCAAGTGAATGGTGTATTCGCGCGTCACAACTTTGTTCAGCGCGCTCTTCGCCTTCTTCTCGCCGCCCTTTTGCCGTGCCATTGGGTCAAAAAAGAATGAAGTTTAATTCAATATTAACCTTCTAAATCAAATGCGTTAACTGTTACTAAGTTAATAACTTATAAATAGGGTCCCAAAATATATGGGCGAAAAATCGCGAAATATGGCCATATAATATGGGCCAAAAATCGCAAAATATGGGCATAAATAT